>OV651829.1:13018377-13081378 GCA_927349885.1 Psylliodes chrysocephalus
GCAGCTTGTGTAACGCCAGCAGTATGAACGGGCGCATTGTCGTGCAACAACCGCACGCCTCTGGTTAATTTTCCTCTACGTTTTTCCCGAATACATTCCCGCAACTTATGAAGTAATGCGGCATAATATGTGCCATTAACGGTGGTATTTGTCTCTTTAAAATCAATCAGAAGGATTTCTTCACAATCCCAAGAGATCGTAGCCATCACCTTTTTCGTTGAATGGCAGACTCCAAATTTTCGTAGGGGGCTTCACCCTTACGGCGCCACTCGATTGATTCCCTTTTCGACAGAGAATAATAATAAAGAACCATAGTTTCATCTCCAGTGACTATTTTTTCCAACACGGGGTTCGGATCATCTCCACACAGTTCCAAAAACGATCGAGCACACTCGACACGACGTTGCTTCTGAATCGCCGAAAGGTGTTTGGGCACCCATCTTGCACTAACCTTATGCATACCCAAATGATCATGGAGGATTCGGCGAACAGTGCTAACAGAAAGCTTGGTCATTTCTGCCATTTCCTTGACCTTCAAACGTCGGTCACTTAGCACCAGGTTTTCCACAAGGGCCACTTTGTTCTCCGTTATCACCTCCACTGGCCGTCCAGGTCTTTCGTCATCTTCAAGGGATTCCTGACCCATGCGAAAACGTTTTTCCCATTCCATCACTACCGAATAGGAAGGGGAACTTTGGCCATATACGCCATCGAGTTTTTTTTAAATAATTTTAGGTGTAAGCCCTTCTTTTGTTAAAAATTTAATAATCGCTCTGTTCTCAATTTTCGTCACCAGAGACATTTTCGGAGATACTTTAGTTCAAAATGCTGACAATTAAAAACTATTTGACGTAAGTGGCTTATTTTATTACCACAGCCTACTAAGGTTTGTAGTTATAAAATGTTAAACTTTTATCCTGTTAAAATATCTGCAACTATGTCAGGCCGGGAATTATTGGCGCTTACCTCGTATGTCATCTGCAGCAGAAAGACCTACATGTTTTACATTTAAAAGTAATTGATTGTCCTTTCTACAAACTCGGCTGTATTTTTACTGAAATATATTTATTCACAATTCACGTAGTGGTTTGGTTTTTGGTTTGGTAATTTGATGTCATAATTCTCCTCATTGTCAGATTTTGACATTGGCAGCTTTGATCAAGACAAGAGAGTCCTTGGACGAACAATCGTAGTTCGGGTTTTAGTTTTAAAGCACAAAGATATTAACAAATCTGATGCACAGTGTTATTCGAACGTTGATTTTCGATCACACAGGTCATATATCGGACGGTTTCGGCGAAGACAGAACAATATAATAATATTAATCTCTTTTATGGTCTTCGCATTGGCTTGGTCGGAAAACGGTTAATAAATAAAAGTAAATAGTGTAGAAGTCATAATTGCGCAATGTTATCAAATTAATTTCGAATCGATCATGTTGAAACAAATCTTAGGTAAGTAAGTCATTTAAAAGTTGTAATTCTGCATACGGACTTTAATTATATTTGAATACGACCCTGCTTAGTCAATCATTTAAGCCACGCCCAGTGGGGTAATTTTTAATAAAACGTATCATATGCAAAACAATTGCCTCATGGCATCTCCATTAGTATTATACCTCCATGGTTTTATCGCGTTCTACGCAATAGGTGTCTTAAGGTGCGTATAGTTATACCGACTTTTTCTAGATAATAACAAGCAATATTAAAACACAGATTTATTCATATTTAAAAAATTCGCAGTGACATTGAATATGAAATTTATTTCCACCTGTTAAATTTTTATTCCAAAATTAACGAAAACATTCTATTTTAATACCATTACACCTGTTGAGCATGTGTTGTCGGAAATTTCGTTTTATAAATACCCTCTTTTAAACTACGAAAGGACTTCGATCGGTTTACACGAAACAAAGAGCATTTTTATCTTTTTATTTTCCATCCAACGCAACGCCAGCGTTAAGAATGCACGTACGTTCGTTTACAGAGTCGGTTTGTTAATTTTCCTTTTGGAAATTTTATTACAATGCCTTTATTATTCCTGTCAGCTTCAATAGAAATTTAATAAAGTAAAATATTAGAGCCAAAAAAAGGAAATATATTCAGTCCTTGGAGGATGACAGTTATTATAGGTGTTTCATTTAATTTTATTTAAAAAGATAAAGAACCTCGCTAGATCAGGATTACGAGTAAAAATAGAGTAGTTTCGCTGGTGTTACCAACGATGAGGATTTTACCAGATTTTAGGGCATTTTTAACCAATTTATGAACTGTCATAAATTGACGTTTATATTTTTATTTTATTTATTTACGGAAAATCTCCTTTTACAAAATAATTATTATCAGTAGGTATTTTAAACCTAATCTAAAGTATCACACAAATAAGAAAAAAAAAACTTAAATATCTTAAATATCACAAAAACTTAGAGCTGAAGCTAACTCGATAAGTACTCCCTCAGCTGATTTTTTAACCTAAACCGACTAACTCCCAAAGATCAGTGTATCTGTTAATTTAATTTCCTTGCCATCGAAATCTGGTTAAAGGACTGTTGAGTCCGTAGTTCGTATGATGGAAGTTAATTGAAAATAATCGGTTCTTCTGTATAGTGTACTATGTAACCGTTGACTTCGGCGAAGTCTCTCAGTAGCAGTCCACTGGGGTTGGGGTTGACACAATTAGCGTCCCATTCCGGATGTTTAGCATTAAGGTCCCCTGCTAGAAGAACCCTGTTTCCTTTTGACATCAGTGTGTACAAGTATCTACCTAATAAATTTCTAATAGGGGTATGATAAGCACCTATGATAATTAAGTTATTAACCTCTATAATAATGTTTTTAAGTTTGGGTGAAACGTGTGCCCTTCTTAATTGCTTAAATATGACATCTTTCTTTATAATGATAGCTACCCCTCCCACACCTTGTTTTTGTTATAAGGGTTGTCTAATTACTATAAAATCTCGTATTTTTACTTTATTTGTCGGTTTTAGGAACGTCTCGGTCAAAATAAGAATGTCAAAAGACCCCGCACACCGCTTATGGAAAAGTGGCGACCTGTTAAATGTCATAAATTTTTGATATGTTGCAGTTCTCGACCTCCTAAGCAATAAAGTCCATGGGACCATTCAAATCCTATGACTGGTTTTTGAGATACAGGGTGTTAAACCTAAGAAATATACCACTTATTTGATAACGGTTATTTCAGGAGAAAGCTAATCGATTATAATTTTTTGTGTCAAATCTTATTGTAACATCCTTCGGCATTCTACAAATATAAAAAGAGGTCAAAAATTATTTTTTTTACAGGGTGAGCCACAAAAAAGTAAGGACGTGTTTTTGATAAATACTTTTATTGTTCTAGAAGATAAAAATATTTACTAAAAAATAAATTATTGCTATATTTTTCATGTCTGATAACAGTACAAAAGATATCAGGTGCAATTTATACAGGGTAATTCGTAAATATTGACATAGGCCAATATTTTTTTTTATAAGTATTAATGTGAAACGCAGTATTTTTACGGGACTTTTGTGTATTTACGATATATAAAATTATCCAATTCATTGACTACAGGATGATTTAATAAATATATTGATAGGTTATTTATCAAATGTTTCAAAAAAACAATTTTTTTAAGCACCCTATATTTTTTTATTGGTCCTGTAAAAGTATACATATTTTTTCAATGGCGTATCATCCGTCCTGTAGCAGATATTTTCCAAAATAACAGCTCCTTTCTATGATTGGTTTTTGAGATACAGGGTGTTAAACTTAAGAAATACTACTTATTTGATAACGGTTATTTTAGGAGTGAGCTAATCGATTATAATTTTTTGCGCCAAATCTTATTGTAACATCTTTCCGCATTCTACAAATATAAAAAGAGGTAACAAATTATTTTCCTTTACAGGGTGAGCTACAAATAAGTAAGGACGTGTTTTTGATAATTACTTTTATTATTCTAAAAGGTAAAAATATTTCCTAAAAATACATTATTGCTTTATTTATCTGATGATAGTACAAAAGATATTAAGTGCCATTTATACAGGATGGTTCATAAATATTGACATGGGCCAATATATTTTTTTTATAAGTAGTAGTGTAGATTTGGCACAAAAAATTGTAATTGATTAGCTTTCTCCTGAAATAACCGTTATCAAATAAGTGGTATTTCTTAAGTTTAATACCCTGTATCTCAAAAACCAATCATAGAAAAAAGCTGTTATTTTGAAAAATATCTGCTACAGGACGGATGATACTTCAGTGAAAAAATATGTATCCTTTTACAGGACTTATCAAAAAGTATAGGGTGCTTAAAAAAATTGTTTTTTTGACACATTCGATAAATTAACCATCAGTATATTTATTAAATCACCCTGTAGTCAATAAATTAAATAATTATACAGATGATAAATAAACAAACGTTCCGTAAAAATACTGCGAATCACATTAATACTTAAAAAATTAAAAATTGGCCTATGTCGATATTTACGAATCATCCTGTATAAATTACACCTTATATCATTTGTATTATTATCATGTATAATAAATATAGCAATAATTTATTTTATAGTAAATATTTTTACCTTCTAGAACAATAAAAGTATTTATGAAAAACATGTCCTTACTTATTTCTGGCCCGCCCTGTAAACTTAAATAATTTTTGACCCCTTTTTATATTCATAGAATGCCAAAAGATGTTACTATAAGATTTGGCACAAAAAATTATAATCGATTAGCTTTCTCCTGAACTAACCGTTATCAAATAAGTGGTATTTCTCAAGTTTAACACCCTGTATCTCAAAAACCAGTCATAGGGTTTGAATGGTCCCACACTATTGCTTAGGAGGTCGAGAACTACAACATATCAAAAATTTATGACATTTAACAGGTCGCCACTTTTCCATAAGCGGTGTGCGGGGTCCTTATGCTTGTGAATGAAATTGCTTACAAGGCCGATTTTGTTAAGCAGCCCGCGCACATTATAAAAACAAATTCTTAGTTTGACTCTATTTACAGTGTTGAAATTAGTTCCGTATTTGACGATTTGACAGGGCTGCTTATTTCCATAGTATACTATTGTGCAGAGCAGGCCGTTGTCTGTACCGTAGTAGGCTATGTACCATCTTTTAAAATTACGCCACATTACAATGTATACTGCGATGCAGACATCGCTCTGTTCTGTAAAGTAGTATAATATGTAGTCTCCAATGGCGTATTTATAAAGTACAAACTCTACTCGGTTGCAGAACTTTGAAATTATTCGTTGTAGGTACGTATACTTCCTTTAATTGGAATTAGCAGTACCTATTTTATAACAGGTAAATGAAGAATAAATGTTTATTCCCAATAATACAATTTTATTATAATCTACATTAAAATAAATATTATAAAATATGTTGAAATAAACATAATATAATATAAATTATTTATTTATTATAATATAAAATAATATTAGGTTTAGTTTATTAGTGTTTAAAAGTAAATTTTGTAATAATTATCTATTGTATTAGTGGCACCGACTTTAACATTTCACTACAACTAAGAACTGCCAACATTAATTTAGTAATATTAAAATTTTCTGATAGGTGCACATAAGGGTTACTACGACACCCTTGTAATTCATTACAGCAAGGGGGCTAAGTAAAGAGTTAGATAATTAATAGTATACATATTAGAAATAGAAAAACATCATGATGCATTTTAATTTTAATAAACAAAATAAAGATTATAAAATATTATTACGAAACAAAATAAACATCATCAGATTGGATAAGTAAATATTTATTGCTGTGGACAAATAGGTACTCAATGAGACTTAGCATTGAGTCTATTAATTGTAACATTTTTCGGCAGGGACCACAGACAGTTGGGCTTCCTTTTAATAGTTGAAGAATTTGCTAATCTTCCAGAATGTACTGATTTAGCCCCCGAAGTCATTCCAGGTCGAATTATTGAAATCTTTAAAATTTCAGCCAAGGAGCTGATCATCTTCATGGCAGAAGCTTTTTAAAATTTGCAATATTTTGTTTTCACAATTCATTGCTAACAAAGTGTCTATGACAGACTCCACAGAAAAGTAGACTTGCACTGACAGGAAATAGTTTGTTACATTTACTACAGCGTCAAAGATTGTGTGGTATGGCTAAGACATAATGACGAGATCTGTACTTGAGTAGAGTTTGTAGTATACAAATACGCCGTTGGGGATTACATATTATACTAGCTTTCAGAGCAGAGCGCTGTCTGCATCGCAGTCAGTGTTGCCGTTTCAGTACAATTGTACTGAATTCAGTACAAAAAAGGTTCATTCAGTACGCAAGTACTACATTTTAAAAACTATCCCATTTTCAGTACGAAATTGAATTGAATACCAGACATAATAAAATACTATACGAACCGAAATAAAATACGAATACATAAATTTGAATTTAATCTAATAGACGTGTTTGGTTCAACTCCAGTTAAAACTATTCATTTACATTCAAATTAATAGATGTGCCATCACCACTGTCATGTGGACACCGTTAAACAATTTTAATAAAAATGAATATATAAAGAAATTTCAATTTGAAAATATTACTAATAGTAATAATTATGATTTAGCAAGTTGTAAATATCCTGAAATATCTAATTTTGGGAGTGAGGATGACCAGGGGGTCGGTTCTCGACTTTTATTCCCATGGGAAAATAAAATTTTCCAATGGGAATTCAGTTTTCGTATTCTCGACATAAGCGGTTGAATATTCCCCTGCTTACGAGCATTGGAAATTGTGTTTTCCAATGGGAATTGGAATGGAGTTTACGCAATAAAGTCGAAAATTTGGCGAAAGACTATAAGAGATAACCAAAGATTATTGGATTTCTTGGATTTTTGGTGAAATTGTAGTTAAAACATTTTTTTGGCGTATTTATAGATTGATATTATTTTATTTATGTAGGTATATTATATTTATCTCTTTCACTAAGAAACTGTATGAACTGATTTTCTTAAATCAGTTAGAAATTGTGGGAGCTGCTAAGGGACTGGCAAATAATACAAATTGAGAAATTTGTAGTAAATTTAATAAGACCTCTTCGAAAATTTTATTATTTCCGTTAACGAAAGAATTTCTTAGTTTCTCGAAACTTTCATTGCACTTCCATACAAAAGCTACTTTTTCTTTTTTCAACATGTTAAAAGAAAAATTAAGAATAACTAACTAAGTTTTAATTATACATAATTGAATATTTTCACTTATTCCTCGGTCTTGCTAGCGATTGCTCCGCACGGCCATGCACCTGCTCCAGTACGGAGGCTCGGCAGGTAATCGATTACCCAAAAACAAATACAAATAATGCCAACAGTAAATTTTAAAATATCTCTAATGTTATTGGTTGTTTCGAAATATTCGTGGACTTAATATTAGACATACGTGAAACTACTATCACAGCTTATACACGGAGTTGTGGAGCTGTATTGTATAAGCTGTGCTACTATTTCCATGGGTATGTCTATTCCGACAAGTTTGAGAATTGCATAACCTATTACCATGGGAATATAAGCAGTGGAATCTTTTCCCATGGGAAAATTTTCCAATGAACTCGAGAATCGAGCCCCAGGAACTTGTTGGATATATTTGTGGACAATTAGCACTGATGATGACAATATGCCGAAAACGCTTTGCATTTATTAATTAAAAAGTTTTGCATGAAATAAAAGTCTTTTCTTTTAAATTCTTTGACAAACATAAATTTTAAAATATATTTTCGATTTCTGCAGCATATTCTTAAAATAGTTTGTAAAATGAATTTGGAATTTCAGAGCGAATCACCCATAAACTAATACCTACAATATCAATGTATTTTAGAACCATTTGTAATTTTTTTTTTTAAATCTAAAGTGATTACTAAAATTGAAATTGCTAGAATATATCCTCAAAATCCCGATTATTTTAAGACTCTCGATGATATATATTTCGGTGCAAATTTTGAGATGGAACTTAATAAGAACATCCATAAATTATCAAAATCGGAACTAGAACAAATCAAACTAAATTGCCTTAATTTTTACATAGTTCTATGTACTGAAATTAGAACGAGGGTTGATTTTAAAAATGAAGTTCTAAACGAAATCTCAAAAATTCTTAATGTAGACAGAATATTTAAAGAAAATAAGCCACCCATAACTCCGTTAGTAACAAAATTTCCAAATATCATACCTAACGATTTGATAGAAAACATAAATTTGGAATGGCGGCTGCTCTGTAATTTTAATATCGATCAGGAGTTTGAGAAAATAGAAAATTTACTTCTTTATTTGGAAGGCATGAAAGATCCTAAAGGGGATAAAATGTTCGGAAACCTATTAACTTTTTTTCAAGCTATCATCAGTTAGCCACACGGAAGTGCTGCTGCACTTCCGTGTGGCAAACTGAAGGAATTTTTTCACTCTTGGCAATAATAAAATCCAGATATAGAAATCTCTTAAATATAGAAACTATTAAAAATATTTTATTTGCTAAACTCATGTTGAAAAATAATAACTCTTTCGAGTGGCAACCCTCTGAAAGTCTTATTAATTTTCAAAAGGAAAAAAAAATAAGAACCCATAATTTTCGTTCTTTTTCATTTTATTTTACTTAGAATAAGCTTACTGTGTAGTATTCTATTGTAGAGTTGAAATGTTTAAGTTGATGTAAGTTTACTATCTGTAGTGTAGTATTCTGTATTATACTGTTCTTGTGTATTTTCATGAATAAAAAAAGTTCACATTTGAATTCAAATATTTTATGTCTTCTAACCATCTAAACATTTTGGAAAGCTTAGTTCAATTGATTTATTGTAAAAAAACTCAATTTCAAAATAAACCAATCCAGTTCCGACCAAAAAAGTACATTTTGACCAAATTCAGTACGTTTTTAAGATAATTGTCAGTACGTTTTTAACACTTGCTGCGTCAACACTGATCGCAGTACAGATTGTAACGCGACTAGTGATGGGAAGACCCGGTTCATCTTGACGACCCGGGTCAGACAAGGTCAATCATTTGAATGACCCGTTCACAAAGATTCGTTCATATGAACGATATGATCAGTGCATGAGAATTTATACATCGCCTATGATTTGCACAGTACGCGCTGATATTAAGACTCTGTCGGCTCTTTTTATGAACTGGATCATAATGGTCACAGTCTCGTCTCATCTCAGTTTATTGTTGAACATTCGTAATTCGTAACAGACATAGATGGATACAGATTTATGATTATGTCTATATTATATTATGAAGCCTTGGTACTTTTTACTTCCTTCTCGTTTTAGTGTTTAATCGATCGCGATCACGAATCACTACCACGTCATCACGATTATCGTTCACTGCATTACATTTTCAGTCATTCATTATATTCTGTTCAGTCACCAATCACTCGGTGAAAAACAGCTCTTTAATTCATAAGCACATTAAAAATCTCATAAATAAACAGGGTCATATGAACGATAGGGTCACGAAGAGTGATTGAATCGATCACGGATCTTCGGGATGATTCGTTCTTTTTGAACGGGTCGTTCATGAACGACACATCGCTAAACGCGACGCGCGCCAAATGATATTACATAGCCTACTACGGTACAGACAAAGGCGTACTCTACACAGTCTACACAATAGTATACTATGGAAATACGCGACAGGGCTTGCAACTATCCAATTACAAATTGTAGGAGAAAATAGAATGAAAGGAACCCCTTTACGTTGTAAAGGTTAAACTTAATCCTTAATCATAATACTAATGCAAATACTAATAATAAGGGAGTATAAATAGACCATAAATTAAAATTTTTACTATGCTTCTACAAGCTTTCGTATACATATTTATAACATATAGTCTGGTTCACAAGTGCCATTTCCCTCGAAACCTGTCCTCCAGCACCGAAAATTATGATTTTGGGCTCATTCGATTCGGAATGGAATCTAGAACATTCTGTTAAAATTCAAACAGGGGCTGAAAAAAAAATACAAAATTTATAAACAATAAAGTAAACTAAAAAATAACGGTTTGGTTTTTTTGAAATATTTCAAAAACTGTTTGAGATAATCAAAATTTGAAAAAAGATCCTTAAAGAGCAGGAAATTTCCTAAAAAAATGTCCCACCTCCCGGAACTTTACCAACAACCCTTATAATTTTAATTTAGCGGCGAAAATAACGGTAAAAACGAGTGGTTCGGCTGCCGCGCGCATCGCCCCAATCTGACACATGAACTAAAAAAATTATTTTAACTGATAAAATATTAATATTAAGGAATAAAAAAATTTGGGTGCTAAGTAGACATATGAATAAACAATAATCCGTAAACAAAAAATTTTTATCACTATTTTTTTATTAATTATGCTTTTGTTAATTAGTTAATTTTCACCATTTTTCAAATAGAACACCCTGTATTACTATTCATCGATGAAACGAGAATTTTATACCCTTCGACTTCCCTATGTACTTTCCTATACCTATCTGTCGTCGTTTAAAAGTAAATTCCAAAAAGACATTGATCTATCAAAAATCCAATTTCTACCAGTGGTTTTATTGAAAGTGAACATTCAATCAAGTAGGCTGGGTCTTAATGAAGTGTCAGATTATTTATTAATGAAGTGTCAAGTTATTTTTACTGATCGCGATAATTCTTCTATTAATAATGAATTTTACGAAAAACGAATTAATTGACATGGTCTATGTTTTGGGAGAATCCGACAGAAATTGTTTATTGGCAAAAAGAATTTATCATCAACGATATCCCGATAGACGCATCCCTGATCAAAAAAGTTTTGAAAAGTTACATGAAAGATTTACCGAAACAGGAAATGTTGCTTATAAAAAACCAATAATTGACAAACGTGCTACTGATAATGATAACCAATTATCTGTAATTTTGACAGCGATAGAAGATCCTCATGTAAGTCAAAAAAAGATTGCCGAAGTAGTAGGTATAAGTAGAACATCCGTTAGAAGGATTTTAAAACAGCATCAATATCATCCTTATAAAATACAATTGCATCAAGAGCTGAAAGACACCGATTTTAATAATAGAATGGTGTTTTGTAACTGGGCACAAACAAAACTGCAACAAAATCCATTTTTTTTTTTTTTTTGATAGAGTGCTGTTTTCTGATGAATCTACATTCCACAAGAACGGATTCGTTAATAGACATAATTTCCACTATTATTCCACGGAAAATCCTAACATCATCAGAACACATATCCAAGAAAGATGGAGTGTAAATGTTTGGGGAGGTATAATTGGGGATCATGTTATTGGGCCGTATTTTTTTGAAGGCAACTTAAATGGTCTGATGTATTTAGATTTTTTAGCAAATCATCTTCCTACTTTACTTGAAAACATTTCCCTTGCTGTAAGACTAACAATGTGGTACCAACATGATGGGGCAGCAGCGCATTTTTTACGCGAAGTGGCAGATGAATTAGATGAAAAGTTTCCAAATAGATGGATTGGTAGAAATGGTCCAAAAAAATGGCCAGCTCGATCACCTGACTTAACAAAACCCGATTATTTTTTGTGGGGTTATATTAAAAATCTAGTCTATCTTACGCCACCTACAACACCTGAAAATATGAAAGAAAGGATAGTGCAAGCTTTCCATTCCATTACACCTGATATGCTTAGAAACGTTTCTCGATCATTCGCCCAACGAATAAATGTATGCATTAGAGAAAATGGCAGACATTTTGAGCATCTTTTATAAAATGTAAATTTATGTTTTAGGATAAATTTCAAATAAATTTTATTATCGTAATTTTCTTCCTTTTGAATTTATTTTATAACGGCGACAGATAGGTATAGGAAAGTACATTGGGAAGTGAAAGGGTATGAAATTCTCCTTCAGTTGATGAATAGAAATACAGGGTAATACATTTGAAAAATTTTAAATAATTTCCCTCGAAATTTTTGGAAAGTGAAATTAATTTGTGACCACCCTGTACAAAATAAAAAATTCAAACTTGGTCAAAAAAAATCTTTGGTCTATTGGATTTATACAATCGTAGTTTTTTTAATTGTAACATCAAATTCGAGAGAGCACTGCATATTTTAATAGGCGTCTGAAAATGTAATATTTTTTGGTAATTTTTTTTTTCTGCGAAAGGGGTGGGATGTTAGAAACAATATTTTCTGGGTATGTACTAGTGACCATAGAGTACCTAAAATTGTAAAAAAAGTTGGGTCATTCCATTTAAAATTTGCCTAATTTACTATTGGGCCACCCTTTACACAAGAAAATAATTTTGGGATATTTGGTATTGGCCACCATTGACCGGTATACGTCAAATAAATCGTTAAGATTTGCATAGTAGGAGTTATAGAACTACGACAGAGGTTTGGCCAACCCTGTATAACGGATGACATTTGCCAATGAAACTACTGATATGGCAATATGATATACAGTGACCAGCTTTTTTAGAACTCTGACCATTTATAATCTTAAAAGCATTACGTTATGGCTTAGGCCTTTTTGTCAATCGCATGATTTTTCCGTTCGGCGTTAAAAGATATTTAATTCCCCTCACTCTGTCTCACTCTGTTTCATTCTTACCCATTGTATATCTTACCCGGCTTTGTATATCTACTACATTGATTGTTTGCGTATGAATATTATTGCCTCTTAACTGGAAAAAGACCGCTGAGGAACGTTAATGAAAGTCTAACGATGGAATTCATTTTTGATTGTTAAAGGTGGGTATTTTTTTTAATGTGGATTAATTAACTTTTTAATTATTTTAATCCTTTGCAGCACTTTCGTTGAGTAGCAATAAAACAATTATTTGAAGTTGCCTGGTTTCACATGACAAATTAGTAGTGATTAAGCTTAAAATTGATTTAACCAGAATTTCACAATTTTCCGTAATGGAAAATGGTAAATTTGATTATACTCAGGGATGAATTCTCAGTTGCTTATTTTGGAACTTTTGATTAAAATAAAAAATACTTTTTCAGAGAAAAACAAAATAGGAAAAAAAAATAAGTTCAAATTCATACTTACATCAGGCATATTAAACAGATAAATTTAATCTGGTGTTTATTATAAATAACTAATTATAAATAAATAATTTATTATTAATTTAATTATAAATAATTATAATAATAATAATTTAAATCGTAAGAACTAAAGGTTCTGGGAGCAAATAATAAAATATTTATATTTCAACTGAAGATTCTTAATAATAAACATTAATTATTGAAAGATAATAAACAAATAAAGTATGAAATGTGATATAAATATAAAAGTTAAACTGAAATAAATTATGATAGGTAAAAAAAGTTATATACAAGAAAGCTCGGCTCGGTTTTGATTAAGGTTATCGGAGTACTAAGCTAAGGGGATGGTCCTGCAGTTCAAACGAGGTGATATCGAGTTCAGTTTGTGTAAAGAAAGGATACTTTTCCACAGATAAATTAATATGTAAGATAAATCGTTTACATGCACGGCACTGGTAATACGTTTTAGTTCTTTAGCATACCATTTAGAGCCACCATCGCACATTACACAATTGACTTATTGGCTTGACCGTTAAAGGCAGCAGAGAAGAAGAAGAAGAAGAAAATAAAAAGAAGAGTGTCTAGTTTCCCCGCGATTCATTCAAATGTACTTTATTATTTATTTACATTTTTTGGAATTTATTGCTCAAAAAAACTAATATTTAAATTAAAATATTGTATTTAACATAAATATTAGTTTTCTAAAGTAATAGAACTCCAAAAATTATAAACAAAGAAATATTTATACTAAAATACTTAAAAAACAGGTATAAGTATAAATATAAGTATAAGTACATAGCATGTACTCAATATTAAATAACAATAATTGTAAGTGAAACTCAAAAGTAAGTTTTCTTTCTGACATTTTACTAACAATTTCTTTAAATCTGGAAAACACTGAAACATTTATGCCCGTTTCAAAAGGTAAATTATTTAAAATTTGTTGGATAGTAGATTAACTAGACAACGAAATTAATGTTTTCAAACAAATATATGCTCTTTTACCATTTTTATACAATGCTAAAGAGAAAACTTTATTCTGAGTGGTCCAAGAGGGTTTTTTCTTCGACAATTTTCTAATCTACGTTTAAAGAATTTTGGCAAACATTACCTCCTTATTACAAATATTTTTAAATGTATTATCTGGAGAATATCTTATGTATTCTGTGGAAATTGTAATGTAGCAACAACAACAACAACAACAAGCTTTTGTTCTAGACGAGTTATAACATGATTTCGTTATATCTCATACAAATAATATTATTAATCTTGTAGAATGTTGCTTACCATGCGGCACCTGAAATACCAAAGCTAAATTAAACTAAAAAAGCGAAATAAATTACAGTAAATTACTGTAATAAGTTAAAGAGCAAATTATTTATTGTTTCGGCCTTTACTTGAAGAGCAAAGCTTGGCCTCTTTTTAAACGTCCGCGACAGCAACTGACAAAGAAGAAAATTACTTGGCTTGTCGTCCGTAAGAAACTCACCTTTAAAGTATACAGGGTGGCCAGTTTTTTAATGGGATTGTATTAGTAATTTCCAAACCATACTAGTTAGAAAGTCGGTTAAATGGAGAAAAAGTTGCTTATTTCGAAGCATACTCTAGCGGTGAAATTTAATCGAAAATAGCAGGCCCGGCTCTTGAGATATTTCGATAAAAGAAAATTCGATCTTTTCGGTTTTTTGGTTATCGTTCATTTATTTTCAGAACTACTAAAAAATATTTTAAAGGTTATTTATTTGATAGTAAATTTTCTTTGATGTAACGTTTTCATATTTTGCATCCAACGTTTCGTATTCTCCAGACCACCCTCAACTTATTTTTTTGAACATGGACCTGGATATTTTATAACATTATTTGAAATAACTTTTTGTCCTGCATCCAGCGGTGTATTACACAATAGCATTCAATAACAGTTTTTGGGTAATATGGACCGTAATCCAAATTTTATTAAATTTACGCTTGGTTTCAGCCATCTTTAGTTGAATCAACATGTCATGCCCCTCGATAAAAATATAAAATCATTTCTTACAAAATTGAAGTAATTTTTCGAAAATTAAACAATTTATCAACAACAATAGTAATATAGAAATTTTAAAACACAATTACTGATAATAACAAAAAGAAATTCAGTTTTTGTAAGTCATAATCAAATTATTTGAAAATATCAATAAAATTATTTGAGTAATTGTTTAAAATGCCTGCCATCTTCTTCAATACATTTGGCGATTCTAATATTCATATTTCTTATGCTATTGCTTATTTCTTCTTCTTGGATATCTTCCAATGCATCTTCAATCTTTTCGCGGAGAATCTCAATTGTTGCATTCGGTGTATTATACATTTTATTTTTGAGACGTCCCCACAAATAAAAATCTAATGGATTCAGATCTAGAGATCTGGCAAGCCACGCCACTGGACCTTTTGTTCCAATCCATGAATTGGGAAAAGTCTGATTCAAATAATCCGTGACCATTCTTGAATTGTGTGGAACCAGATTTCGTTAAGACGATACTCTATAGGAAGATCATCTAACATATCCTGCAGTATATCTAAATATTTTTATGCAGTAAGGTTTCCGTCAATAAAGTATGGTCCCAGTAATTTATTATTTAACAAACCGCAACACATATTCAAAGAGAAACGATATTGATATCTCACTTCTTGGATTAGGTGAGGATGTTCCGTGGCATAAAAATTTCTTCGATTGAACATACCAGAATTTGTAAATGTTGTTTCGTCTCCCCAAATGATATTGTGTGCAAAGTTGTTATTAATTCTTACCTTTTATTTAAACCAATTACAAAATCGCAATCTTCTTTCAGGATCATTACGATATAGTTTTTGTACCGCTTGGTATTTGTAATCATGTTATCCGTGTCTCTTGATTATCTTATTAACAGCACTTTTTTATAAATTACATTCACCTGCATAGTCCTCGACCCAACTCCTGGATTTATTCGAATTTGAGCTAAGACATTAATATCGTTCACTGGCTCCTTTCTTCGAACATACGGAACTCTAGGTTTATCGAATATATTATTTTCGAGAAGAGTTGTAGACAAACGCCAAAAATTTTTTATACTTGGTTGCATTCTGTCGGGATATAAATCCTGGTACCTTTGTTTTGCTCTAAACGATTTTCTGTCCAGTTTAATGTACAATTCGTACATTTCTCGTCTTTCTTCTGCAGTGTATCTTACCATATTGAAGTTAGACTAGGTACCAAGAAACACACAAAAACTTTTGAACAATGAGAAATTTTCGTAACGCAATAAAGAACAACATAATAATAATGTGACAGTTCTTGTAATATGGATTGTTTTCACGGCCTACTATATTTTATAACAAGTAAGATGATATTAGTTTAAAATCATATCAATTGGTGTGCCAGTAATAAAATAATCAATGATAACTAGATGGAAAAATAATTAGATCTCGAAGTTTATTTAAAGCAGTAACATAAAAAACTGATATTTTGCCTTCAAATTTGGTAGGTATGTATTGTCAAAAATAGAATTGATTCTCATTTATTTTTCCTAATTAATCACTTTATGTTCGAAGTATTATACACTTTGAAAAAATTAACGCTGATTATAAATTCAATACAGATGATCCGTACCAATAAAATTAGGATTACGGTCCATATTACCCAAAAACCGTCATTGAATTCCATTGTGTAATACACCGCTGGATGCAGGATGAAAAGTTATTTAAAATAATGTTATAAAATATCCAGGCCCATATTTAAAAAAAAAAGTTGATGGTGGTCCGGAGAATACGAAACGCTGGATGCAAAATATGAAAACGTCAAATTAAAGAAAATTTACTATTAAATAAAAAACATTTAAAATAGTTTTTAGTAGTTCTCAAAATAAATGAACGATAACCAAAAAACCAAAATGATCGAATTTCCTTTTATCGAAATATCTCAAGAACCAGGCCTGCTATTTTCGATTAATTTTCACCACTAGATTATGCTTTGAGATATCCAACTTTTTCTCCATTATACTGACTTTCCAACTAGTATGGTTTGGAAATTACTAATACAATCCCATTAAAAAAGTGGCCACCCTGTATATAAAGAATTAAATATAAAATTTACTAAAATACATATAGAGTATTATTGTAAGTTGGAGTGTATAAAAATTGATTTTTTTTTAATTTTAACATACGCCTAATGATGGTTCGTTACCCGAAACCAATTGAATCTTTTTAATAGGATAAAACCTTTATATGTTATTGATTTAAAGCAGTGATTCTCAACTATTGTGTCGCGGCACTTTTGTGTGCCACAAAATTCTAAAAATGTGCCGCCTTATTTTCTATATACACTGTGTCCCAGATTGGTGCTGCATGTATTGCTATCTCGGTTATTATAAGAGCTACAAAATCTGTTAAATGGACAATGTTTCTCAGGATTCTATTACCATTTCAGAAGTGCTGTTACATATTGTCAGTTATTTTTGGTTTTTGAATAGATCGTGAAAAACCAAAATGGTAGGTTTTTGACAGTCCTCTGTATCTCGATTATTTGAGAACATACGGTATTTTGGTATAGATATTCTACGGGCACTTTTTTAAGGTCTTTACAATAAAAAATAAAACAACAGAATTTCTTCTTCCGTTTTCGAAATATTGACTATAACTTTGTTTTTACTTATGGACGCTGTCATGTACTAACCGCCACGGTAACGGATCATAAGCCCCTTACCTCGATAGTTCATCCTCACCAAACCTTACCAGCACTAAGTACAATGAGATTGTTCCATTACGCACATTTTTTATCAGGATTTGACTATGAAGTACAATACAGAGCCTCCGCGAAACATTCAAACGCCGATTATTTATCAAGATTTCCAGTAGAAATAGTAAAAGAAACATCAAAAGACCAACATTGCAGTTTTCAATTACAACAGATTAACATCTTTAAAGTTCGACCAGAAGTCATAGCTACCGAAACAAGGAATGACGATGAACTAAAGATTTTACTAAAAACATTGCAAACTGGACGCTCATTGCGTCATCACGGTTACAATGACAATGAACTAACACTCCAAGATAACTGTATACTTAAGGGGATGCGAGTAGTAATACCGCAGAGTTTACGTGCACGTGTACTTGATGAACTTCATGCCGGACATATTGGTATTTTAAAAATGAAATTACTAGCACGCAGCTACGTATATTGGAAAAACATAGATAGAGACATCTAAAACAAAGTAAAATCCTGTAGAGCGTGCAGATTAGAACAAAATGAGCCATCGAAAGCTCCTTTACATCACTGGGAACTACCTAGTGGACCTTGGCAAAGACTACACATAGATTTTGCTGGGCCTGTCCTAGGACATCAACTTCTGATTATTATGGATGCTTTCACAAAATGGGTAGAAATTTTTCCCACGAAAACTACCACGAGCTCATGGTGCATTCTTAAGTTCAAGGAGTTATTTTGCACATTCGGCACACCTTACGCAATTGTATCGGATAATGGATGGCAGTTTGTATCACAAGAATTTAAAAACTACCTTTCAAGCTGCGGGGTTACGCACGTGACGTCCGCTCCGTACCACCCAGCTATAAACGGCCAGGCCGAAAGCTATGTACAAACTATAAAGAAATCGCTTCGCGTGATGGAGAGCGAGAAAGGCAACTTAACGGATAAGCTCCTTATCCTTAAGACTAGACTCAGGCGAACACCGAGCCAGAACAGTCAGACTCCTTATGAACTAATGTTCAAAAGGGACGTTAGAACTAAGATGCACGTGATGTTCAGACGTTCATCACCTCCAACAGCGTCTAAACCCGACAACGCTTTCCCAACCGTCAGAACTTACTCAGTAGGTGACCGTGTCCAAGCCAGAACCTACTCCAACCCGAAGCGAAAATGGGAGTTTGGCACAGTGGCGCGCCGGCATGGTCGACTACACTATGAAATACAGACCGATGATGGCGCTGTTTGGCGTAGGCATTTCAAGCAGTTGTTACCAGCCCCGGGAGTGCGGCATCCAGGAATCGCGGCGGAGGATTGTCATGTACTAACCGCCACGGTAACGGATAGGAAAGCTGTCAGACTGACGCGACGTTAGAATAATTAATGTTAACTCACTGTTAAAGTAATTTTTACAATAAATAATATTCCATGTTTAATGTGTATGTAATAGACGCCATATTGGATTTTTATTGCATTAAATAGAATTGTTAATTCCCTTTTCAAAAATGTATCACAACATGATACTTTTTTTAAATGAATGCTGAAATAAACAAATCTAAAAATTTCCTATTTACAGTTCATCAAATTTCTAGAGGTGTTCGACGCCCAGACAGAGAACGCGCTACGTGTGACTAAGATAGCTATTGTACAGTCTGCTAAACAAGTTATTTTAAATAGTTTTTAATATTTTTAGGTAATTAAATTTTAAAAGTGTGGAATAGTTTAGGGATTAAATTGGTCTGATTGGACTTTCTTAAAACGTTTTTAAAAGCAGCTAAAGATAGTATGTAGAATTGAAAATAATTATTATGCCATAAAAGGTGTTTTGGAATTCCTTCAACCTTTTGAAATTGAGTCAGAAAATATAAATTTTATAGGATAGCGGAAAATACCTATAATTTTTTTGTAGGCCTTTGTAAATCGTGGAAATAGTTTATATTTTATTTCTACCTTATTAAGGAAAATGGTACCTATTATTAATAACGGTTGTTTCTGAAACATTACTAAAATTTTCGAAATTTTGTTTTTCTACAAAATAATAAACTATACTATTTAGAAAAAAATTTATTTCTCTTATAATTTTATAAAAAATAACAGGGGAATATTTACATTTCTTGATCTATTAAACAAAACGATAAATTATCTCGACGAATGACACCATGTTCTAGTACGGAAGCTAGCTTTACATTTTTGTTGGTGGTTTCATGGGTTTCATATCAATTTTTTGTAATTGTAGTTTACACGTACATATACCTCTTAACACTTGTTTGCTTTATTAAAAAAGTGTGTTGTTGTGATTTACGTCGAAATAAGTCAAAAACAACTTGAAACCCCATATAAAATCAAAAAGGAGAAACGGAAAAAAATTGAGCCTGTAAATGAACACAACTCAGAAACAAAAATAGCTATCTAATAATAAAAAAATAAAATTTGATTATTGTGCAGCTTCATCTATATCATTAACTGTTTTTGGTTTTTTAATGGTTTTTCTTGGTGATGAAAATTCCGATATCTCACGGTTATCGATTCTTTTTTTCTCTCCAGAAATGCGGACGACAGTGTTTTTATATACTCCTGTGGCTGCAGCAACACGATCATTTACATTTTTAAATGGTATTGAAGGTGAATTAAAGTTTCCTTCTCTTCTCATAAACTCTATAACATTGGCTATTATTTCGCGAGATTGACTGTTAATCACGCGGCCTCTTAATTTGCTATTAAACTCCATACTTAGGTTCTATTAAACTGTAATGAGCAAAAAACACAAACGAAAATAAAAGAAATGTTTTAGCGAAATTTACATCTGACATTTACGTCTGAATGAAATAGTGAAATACTTGATGCGCAGAGTGTACTTTCATTGCGTAAATCCGTCGGGATGCCTGTCAGTAGTGCTTTCTCTGTCTAGCCGTCGAAAGCCTCTAGAAATTTGATGAACTGTAATTTTGCTGCTCTACTCAATTTGGTCTAGTAGGCGAGCCAAAAATATGTTTTATAACTGTCAAATTATAGTTGGTTTAACATTAGATTTTATTCGTTCTTTTTCAATTCGTTATGTTGTTATTATTTTCAAATATGGCTATTAAGTAAGTATACCAATGAAGAAAAATTGAAAATGTTAGAAACTTCGTAGCCCACAGAAACTCTACAGCAGATGCGGAAATTTATGAAAATAAATTTCCTGAACGGTCTCAACCAAACACAAGACATTTTAGGGGTCTGGTATTAAATTTGCTAAATTATAGTAGTTTTTAAAAACCCAGAAATCGTAAATATGCTATTGAAAATGAGGAGAAAATTGATGCTGTATTACAATACACTAATAATAATACCACAGCATCGGTTAGAAAAATTGATAATGAAATGGATATCCCTAAATCATTCGCTCATCGAATACTGGACGTTAATAAATATCATCCATACAAACCTAGGATTATACAAGGTTTATCGGCAAATGATTTTTCCCGAAGAGTAAGATTTTGTGAATGGTGAATTCAACATATGCGAGAAAATGCCAATTTGCCATATTATGGACTGACGGAACTCCATTTACCAATTGCGGAGTTTTCAAAAGGCATAATACTCATCACTGGGCTAAAGACAACCCAAAACTCACCTTACAAAGAAGATTCCAAACAAAATTTAAATAAATAAAGACCTTAAAAAAGTGCCCGTAGAATGTCTATACCAAAATACCGTATGTTCTTAAATAATCGAGATACGGAGGACTGTCAAAAACCCACCATTTTGGTTTTTCGCGATTTATTCAAAAACCAAAAATAACTGACAAAATGTTATAGCAGTTCTGAAATGGTAATAGAATCCTAAGAAACATTGTCCATTTAACCGATTTTGTAGCTCTTTTAATAACCGAGATAGCAATACATGCAGCACCAATTTGGGACATAGTGTATAATAATGTTCATGTTATTAAATAATATGATTAAAAGAGAAAAATACTTTTAACAGGAATAGATATTTAAATCCATAATTTTTTTTTATTATTTCATTATTTGTTTTGCAACGTGTTCTTTCACAGTGACGGATTATAATGAAGCGGCGAGCATAGCGTTTTATTCAAACCAATAGAAATAAATGCATGCGTTTATAGTAAGGCGTTTCACGTAGCGGTGAAGAGAGCGTTGCTGTAGCATAGCCCGAATGACACATGTTTCTTTCGGAAGCGGTGACCAGCGCAGTTTAAAACCCATTCATGGCTACATTTTTCTTTACTAAATAAAGTTAGTTTTCTGTAGGGTATTACTGCTCACAGGAAAAATTGTAAAATAATTTTATCTTATCTAAAAAATTTTAAACAGAGCGGAGAAAAAAAGAACATGGCCATTCGAAAGTGTGTAATTTTGAAACACAAATCATATCATACAAAGTCATTTATTCATTTTAAAATATATAATTATTTTTGTTGGTCATAAAAATGTTTAAAATAGTCAAAAGGATGCATATTGACACGATACAGAATACAACCAAAAGTGGATTTTTTAAAAACTTTACATCGTTTTCATTTGAGAGTTTGTGGATGTTGTGAAACATTCAAAT
The DNA here is from genome assembly GCA_927349885.1 of Psylliodes chrysocephalus. Taxonomy (NCBI): domain Eukaryota; kingdom Metazoa; phylum Arthropoda; class Insecta; order Coleoptera; family Chrysomelidae; genus Psylliodes; species Psylliodes chrysocephalus. Next base: position 13,040,667 of record OV651829.1, read on the forward strand.
TGTGGGCACAATTTTAGTTAATACATTTCTGGAACTCAGTAGTGTACTCGTCCAACCATAACCAAGTTTAGTCATTTTTCTAAGAAGGGGCAAACCCGTAAAAAAATAAAAAAAGTGTAATGACTTTCTGGATTAAAACGTTTAAGTGTGTCAGTAACTGAGCTTACTATTGATCGTCCAAGACCAAGCTCTGAATTTTTAAGGTGCGTTCCTTTTCCCTGGTATCCATTTGAACCGTAGGTCGACCAATATTTAAATCCGTATCTAATTGGTTTGCCTAAAATTCTTTGTTTACCGCTGCCTTGAGTGTAGTACGAAATCATTGACTCGTCAATATCAACATTTTCTATCATCGAGATAGAATAAAGTAGAGACGACATAAACACTATTTTGCGATATGACAGATGGACGCATTTCGACTGAGTACAAAGTGTAATAAAAATGGCGACGTGAGTCGTACTTTAATTTATTTGAAGTTAATAATTTTATATTTGAATACTGACGAAATGAAAATAATTTTATATCATTTAAATGATGCTAAAAAAATGGCATTTAATCTCACCAAAACTGACTATCTCCACTATCTCGAGTTTGACACATTGACGTAAAAATGTAAGGCAAAGGTGCGGACACTTTAGCATCATCATAGCATCTCCTCTTTATTCTATCTCAATATTTTCTATTTTAGGAAAATAAAAAAAAATGTAACTATCTTAAAACCATTCAAATAGATTAACAGGATTACTTCGTTTTATGTCTTCAGTTGGCGTTGAAATAACATTTGACGTCGTTGGGTTTGTAAGATTTCTGTCACTCCATTTTTCTGTCTTTTTACTTTTTCTTTGACTAATTTTTTTAACTACGCTTTCACTACTGTCGATTTCTATGCAAAGCACTTTTCTTTTCCTATGCCTATTTTTTGTCTGCTTGATGTAGCCTGTTAATTTTTTGCTAATTGTAGATTCCGCTGCTTCACAGAGAGTTCTCTGTTATCTGGCTTAACATCACTTGTGTCATATACACGATTGCAATGAATTTTTAAAAATACCTCGGCTGAAGCACAGAGTATTTTTGACGAAAACTTATTTACAAAGTCAACCTCATCTTCGTTATCGGATATGTCGAAGTCTCCTTCAGAGTCGTCTGCCAAGGGATGTGACATGAATGTCAGCTAAGTCAAAGATTTATTATTTAACCTTGTTAAATCAATGAAAGAGTTATGGATTACTACAATAGTCTGGCCTTTTGGTTTTATCCAGTGCCATTAAAAAAAAATCAATAGTTACAACTGTACATATATCTCTTTTTCCCATAAAATACTTTTGAACCCATTGTACCTATGAACAAAAATTCCAATTCGCTACACTTAAAAAAATGCCAAGTTCCAAAATCTAACATACCTAAAAATGGAGGTCAGTATAATTCCAAAAACTAACCAAACTTTTTAAAATCACTGAACCAGAGATAAGGGAGATAAAGATAGGAACCGCTCATAAGAAGCCAATGCTTAATCTCAGAGTAAGTATCATCTAAGTGCTTAATAATGACCAGCTTTAACGCAGTTAACATCTGACCCACTATGTGGCGCTGTCATCGATATCAAACAAATATTGCAGCGGGAAATTTAAAAATCTGATACTTAAGGTTGTATAAATATCGACTGCACTCTCACGTTCTGGTAAATAAATTTAAACAATGTAATTACGGTAAATTATTTATTAAAAAGAATACTACAATTACAGTCTATTATCGTTTAATTATTGTAATTCTATTCATGGCAAATATTTTTTTAATTTTTGATCGTTATGGGTAACATTACCATTTTTGTTCTTATTTTCCAAACGAATGGCTAATGGTGTCTTATTTAAAAGTGATGAGTGCCAACTCAATAATGGAAATTCAGATATTTTTCTTGATATATGAAATCTTCTTTCTAACGTATTGAAGCCATTTTCTTGCTCTAAAACAATAAATAGTAAATAAATACCTACTTTCTGACAAAAGTTGGCTACTAGTGTAACTTACATGACTAGATCTTACTTTGGTTAATTAAAGAACACCACATTGGGATTGTTACATTTATTCATGTGGCATGTGTTACTAAATGCAATACGTTCTCCGACTTGTTGTAATATTACAAAATATATTTATGTGGTGCTCGCGTCCCATTTGATGAGCCCACAGACTCGTCAAACGGGACGCGAGCACCACAATTTATTGTCCTCAAATTTCACACAAAAATAGCTACAACCATTTTGCTTAGTTCATCTAGAGGATAACAAAATTGTGAACTCAAAATTTAAAATTCAAATTCAGGATTCTACGATATACATACAACTAACTGACATTTATATTTACAAACTGTCCGCGTCTACTGTCTGTCTACAACCGACGTGTACCTTAAGTTAACATCTGAGACGCATAGATGACGCCATCGTTACGCCAATCGCTGCGTTTCCTATCTTTATGTTCCTTATCTCCGCACTGAACCTCTCTAGAGATCACAACTGAACGATAGCAACATAAAAGAAATATGTCCCTTGCCTGTTTGTGTATGGCGACTAATAATCTGATGAAAACAAACATGCACAACGCAGGTAACAATTTAGAGGCATCAATTGAACAGCTGGAAATGATTGAAGGGTACTGAAAACATATTAATCTTGTGCTAAACTAGATACTGTTCAATTTTCGAAACATTGACAGGAATGGATTAATACTCGTCAGAGCTATTTATTCACTACATAAACAGTTTTGCTCACCGCTCTGCTCGCTGCCTCGCTATAATCCTGGCCTTAGAACCATAAACTGATTTTTATGCCTCAAGTCGGCTCACACTTGTCACTAGTACGTACAAAAACACTAGTATTAATGACAGTGGGGATTCCCAACGCGTTGCATAGTAGTTACTGCACATTTTCTTACGTTAAAATGGCATATGTATGTGATTCAGTTTAATATTAATTTATATGCTTCCAGTGTCAAATTATAAAATTATGTAAACATAGTGACTTTGTGGTATCGTATTTTCAAAATTGAATAAACCGTATTTAAAGTTAAAGTAACAGAGCCTTCTGAAAATGGATAAATGGTTAAAAAGAAGAAAGCTTAACGATGATGATAACGTTAGCGACCAAGTTAATGAGTCCACACCCGGTACAAGTAAAAATAGTTCTTGATCAAAAAATACGTTCTTCATCGGAAATACAATGATGATTTTTTGAAATTTGGATTTACCTCTACAATTGAGAATGAAAAGTTGTTCCCGAGTGTGAGATATGTGGTTGTAAATTATTAACGTCACTTAATGACTAATCATCCTTCGCATTTATTAAAAAATAAAAGCTACTTTCTTTATCTTCAAAATTCAAACAAGTAAAAATTTTTGAAAAACAAATCGGTGTGTCTGAAAAGCTTCTTACGAAATAGATAAATTGATTGTTATTAAATTAAAACCTCACAATTTGGTTGAAGAAACTATATTACCAGCTTGTCGCAAAATTTGAAATTATAATGATTGTGGATCAACAGATATTGATATTTGTGAAATAACACTTTAAAATGACACAGTCCATCGGAGAATTAAAAATGTATCGCAAAATATTGCAAAACTCTTGCAAATTCAAATTTTGCTCTTTAAATCGACGAAACATCATATATTACAGAAAAAGCCTAAATAATTGCATTCGTTAGATTTTTTTTTTTTTAATTTGGTGTCATCGGCGTCGACTACTACATTTATTCACAAAAATGATATAATAAATAAATAAATAAAATAAATAAATTTATTGATATTGATATAGGTATACAAATAAAATAATAACAATTGTATTAGTTTAACACCAAACAAGGGCGGACACCAGCCTAAGCAACTTAATGCTTGTTTTGCGATGCCAGTCCTGTTTAGTGCTTTACAAAATATTATACTTGTTTTAATATCATGAACTAGATTTAAATATTAAAATAATAACAGAGATAGCTGAAACAGTTCTAATTAATACTAAAGAAAAATAATTAAATATGAAGAAAGAAAGTAATGTGGAATGTAATGTAGGAGATGGAAAATTAAATCAAGAACGGTTTATATATTGTTTAATTGTTAATTTACTGAAGTATTTTTTTTTGTTATATTATATTTAGTTTATCGGGGTGATTTATTAAGAAATTTTTAACGTCTATTTTATAGATTTTAAATTTTTTTATTTGTTTTAGGTTAGCGGGTAAGAGATTATATAATTTTGGACCATGGTAAAAGTATGAATTTTGGGTAATTGATTTTTTAAAGGCTTCAGTTCTTATATTCAAGTTTGTTGCGGATCTAGTTTTTGTATAATATTGGGGTGTTTTATCTTGTTCATTAAATATTCGTAGTAAGCATTGGTAGATGTAGTGATTTTGTATATTAAAAAGTTCTGTTTCTTTATATAGTAGTGTAGTTGAGAACATTTTGTTTTTTTGAAAAATTATCTTTATTAGGAGGTTTTGTGCTACTTGTAATGTGTTTAGTGTTGTTTTATATGCTCCACCCCAAATAGTTATGCATGTGTTATTATGTTGAGGACATGTTGGGCAGTGTAATTTTATATTTATATTATTTGGCTGATCTACTATTGTTGGTGAAAAAGTAATACATTTTTATTTTTTTTAATATTTAGAGTTAATAAATTATGGTTGAGCCATATATGTAACCTATTTAGTTCTCTTTCTGCAGTTTGTGTTACATTTTCCCAATTTTCCCCAGAAAATATTATAGCTGTATCATCGGCATAGCACACTAGTTGTCCTTTGAAGTTTGAAATTTGCGTGATACTATTCATATATATTACGAATAAAATCGGCCCTAACACTGTTCCTTGAGGAACACCTGTTTCTACTTTCTTGTCAGTACTAAATGAGTTTCCAATTTTTACTCTTTGGGTTCTGTCCGACAAGTAGTTTTCTAATAATTGAAGGGCTATTCCTCTAATGCCATATTCCCTTAATTTATTAATTAATATTGAGTGTTCCACGGTATCAAAAGCCTTGGCAAGATCCAAAAAAACTGCTAAGCATTTTGATGAATCATCCAAGTTCTTCATTGTTGTTTTTAGGAGGTCAATTATAGCATTTTCCGTATTTGAATTTTCGATAAAGCCAAATTGCCTATTTGTTATAATATTGTGTTTATTAAAAAATGAAAGAAGTCTAGTTTTTAGCGATTGCTCAAAAATCTTCGCAAAATTATTAATAATAGATATTGGTCTATAGTTATTTAAATTCGTAGGGTTCCCCGCTTTAAAGATTGGAGTTATATTTGATTCTTTCCATTGTTTTGGTATTTTTCCAATAGCCAAACATTGATTTATTATGTGAGATAGAGGCTGACAAATATATACATGAATAGTTTTTATTATTTTTGTAGATAGATTATCTGGACCTGGTGAACAATTGTTCTTTAGATTTGAAATGTATGTAATTAATTCGTTACGGGTTTAAGATATAATTAATCAATTTTTATATTGTCGGGAGATACCTGATTTTACAACTAGCAAACATATTTTTAACGTAACTAGTTCATATTTAGAAGAAATTAAAGTTTCGTGGAAGTCGTGTATTGGCATTTATACAGATGGTGTTCCAGCTATGACTGGATATCTAAAAGGATTTGTATCACAAGTTAAAGAACCGAATGGGGATATATTAGTTATACATTGTTTTTTGCATCGAGAAGCATGTGGGATCTTTAAAATGTCGGATCCCATCATAAATAAGTTGTTTTACTAATATGTATAAGATCTATTTAATTCGTAGACTAAAAAGACATGTCTTGCATATAAAAATATAAGTCATAATATCATGATCAATAATAAATCTTAGCAACCAAAGTTGCTTAGGAGATGAGTTTATCCTTTGTCATACAAGGACTGCCACAAATTGAAGGGTTAGCTAAAAAGTGTTAAGTGTGTGACACTTTAACGTATGTAGTGCAACTGAGGCGCTACAATAATTTCCCCCCTTTTTTTAAGTGTACGTGTTAATGCAGTGAACTATTAGATTTTATTTGGAAATGTTTTTCTTGTATAATTTTAAGTTTCTGCGTTTCCATCTTTTGTGTTATTGACAAGAATAGTTTTTAGAATTAGTAAGTGCTAGGTATCCGATAGGTCCTTTCTACTTGAAGAATACTATCGTGATACCATTTTTGTATCTTCTGGTGTTTTCTATCGGGACGTTTCGTTGCTCTAGGTAAAAAAACTAAGGACTATTTTTCACTAGCATATATGTGTGGGCGCATGTGGACAATTGATCTTTTAGCATACAATTGGGACCTCCACGTATATGCACATATGTGTGGGCGCATGTGGGCGGTTGCTCCTTTAGCATGCGACAATTGGGACGGCTCAACTTTCGTTTAGCCGAAATCTGTAATGCAAAAACTATTGTCATAATAACAATTGTGATGGCTACGAGTAAACAAAAACCCTAATCTTATAGTAAGGAAATGCGTAGTTGCCAAGTTGTAGATAATTACGGTTTTCGTTTAATTTCATTTAACTGAAATAAGTTATGCAAAAAATGTTGCCATGGACACGCTTGTCATGTTACCGACTAAACAAAAGCCCAAATCTCGTGGTGGGTAAATGCGTAGTTGCTAAGTTAAAGATTATTTAATGTTCACTTTAGTTTAGCCGAAATCAGTTATGAAGAAACTGTTTCCATGGAAACGCTTATTATGCTAACGACTAAACAAAAATCCAAATCTCGTGGTGAGGAAATGCGTAGTTGCCAAGTAGTGGTTAGTAGGTGGATGGAACGAGCGTAGGTGGAAAAAAAAACGTGCCTGGCCGACGTTTCGAAATTCGCGCGCGCGCGCGCCAATTATTTAGGCTTTTCTGTAATATATGTTGTTTCGTCGATTTATAGAGCAAAATTTAAATTTGCAATAGTTTTGCAATATTTTGCGACATATTTTTAATTCTCCGATGGATTGTGTCATTCGAAAGTGTTATTTCACAAATATGAATATCTGCTGATCCACAATCATTATATTTCAAATTTTGCGACAAGCTGGTAATATAGTTTCTTCAACCAAATTGTGAGGTTTTAATTTAATAACAATCAATTTATCTATTTCGTAAGAAGCATTTCAGACACACCGATTTGTTTTTCACAAATTTTTACTTGTCTGAATTTTGAAGATAAAGAAAGTAGCTTTTATTTTTTAATAAATGCGAAGGATGATTAGCCATTAAGTGACGTTAGCGTTTGTTCGGAACCTTAGCACTATTTAATAATTTACAACCACATATCTCACACTCGGGAACAACTTTTTCATTCTCAATTGTAGAGGTTAATCCAAATTTCAAAAAATCATCATTGTATTTCCGATGAAGAACGTATTTTTTGAGCAAGAACTATTTTTACTTGTACCGGGTGTGGACTCATTAACTTGGTCGCTAACGTTATCATCATCGTTAAGCTTTCTTTTTTTTAACCTTTTATCCATTTTCAGAAGGCTCTCTTACTTTAACTTTAAATAAGGTTTATTTAATTTTGAAAATACGATACCACAAAGTCACTATATTTACATAATTTTATAATTTGACACTGGAAGCATATAAATTAATATTAAACTGAATCACATACATATGCCATTTTAACGTAAGAAAATGTGCAGTAACTACTATGCAACGCGTTGGGAATCCCCACTGTCATTAATACTAGTGTTTTTGTACGTACTAGTGACAAGTGTGAGCCGACTTGAGGCATAAAAATCAGTTTATGGTTCTAAGGCCAGGATTATAGCGAGGCAGCGAGCAGAGCGGTGAGCAAAACTGTTTATGTAGTGAATAAATAGCTCTGGCGAGTATTAACCCATTCCTGTCAATGTTTCGAAAATTGAACAGTATCTAGTTTAGCACAAGATTAATATGTTTTTAGTACCCTTCAATCATTTCCAGCTGTTCAATTGATGCCTCTAAATTGTTACCTGCGTTGTGCATGTTTGTTTTCATCAGATTATTAGTCGCCATACACAAACAGGCAAGGGACATATTTATTTTATGTTGCTATCGTTCAGTTGTGATCTCTAGAGAGGTTCAGTGCAAAGATAAGGGACATAAAGATAGGAAACGCAGCGATTGCAGTAACGATGGCGTCATCTATGCGTCTCAGATGTTAACTTAAGGTACACGTCGGTTGTAGACAGACAGTAGATGCGGACAGTTTGTAAATATAAATGTCAGTTAGTTGTATGTATATCGTAGAATCCTGAATTTGAATTTTAAATTTTGAGTTCACGATTGTATTATCTTCTAGATGAACTAAGCGAAATGGTTGTAGCTATTTTTGTGTGAAATTTGAGGACAATAAATTGTGGTGCTCGCGTCCCGTTTGACGAGTCTGTGGGCTCATCAAATGGGACGCGAGCACTACATAAATATATTTTGTTATATTACAACAAGTCGGAGAACGTATTGCATTAGTAACACATGCCACATGAATAAATGTAACAATCCCAATGTGGTGTTCTTTAATTAACCAAAGTAAGATCTAGTCATGTAAGTTACACTAGTAGCCAACTTTTGTCACAAAGTAGGTATTTATTTACTATTTATTGTTGTAGAGCAAGAAAATGGCTTCAAAACGTTAGAAAGAAGATTTCATATATCAAGAAAAATATATGAATTTCCATTATTGAGTTTGAACTCATCACTTTTAAATAAGACACCATTGGCCATTCGTTTGGAAAATAAGAACAAAAATCTGATGTGTCCAACACATGACTTTCCTATCTAGTTATATAAATGTTTAGAGGATAAACTAAATATATACATTGTCCACATACATCTACCTCGAAACATTTTTCTATAGATATTCATGGAAAACGAAAATACTGAAAAATTTTAATTTACTACAATTTTTTCATTACGGTCCATTTTAGAAAAATCATGTATAAACAAAAATTATAGAGATCGATATCGCAAACAACTTTTATTTCAAAAACTTTCATAATAAAAATCAGAATTTTGCACATTTTGTCAAATTTCTCGAATACGGACCATTTCAGGAAATTTTTACATAAAACAAAAATTACAGATAATAATATTAGAAGTAACTTTTATTTAAACAATTTTCCTCTCCAAACATAAATAACAGATATATTCCATAAAATATAAAAACGGCCTCCCATAAAGTACCCCCCCAGATGTTCCGACTTTGTCCAAAATCTAATCATTTCACGTCAGGCCGAAATAAACCTTAAGTTTAAAATTTAATGTTTTTTTCTTTATCCGTTTTTGAGTTTTCTTCAAAATTCGAAATTTACACATTTTCTCAAATATCTCGAATACGGTCCATTTTAGAGAAATTATGTAAAGAATAAAAATTATAGAGAATTATATTACAAACAACTTTTATTTGAACAATTTTTATAAAAAAATATTTTTTTTACATTTTGTCAAATTTCTCGAATACGGACCATTTTAGGAAAATTTTGTATAGAACAAAAATTATAGATAATAATATTAGAAGTAACTTTTATTTAAAGAATTTTATTCTCCAAACGTAAATAACAGATATATTCCATAAAATATAAAAATGACCACCTATAAAGTACCCCCCCAAATGTTCCGACTCTGCCCAAAATCTAATCAGCTCATTAGACGCTGAAACAAAGCTTAAGTTTAAAATTTGGTGTTTTTCTGTGTATCGGTTCATGAGTTATGCGTTATACAGACACACACACAGACACACACACACACAGACACACACACACACACACAGACATCATCGCGAAAATAGTCAAAACGGATTCAGGGGACCTCAAAACGTAAAAATTCGTCGAAAACTCGAGGTCGAAAAAAATCATGATTCCTATACTTTCCTTATATCTGTATACAGATAGGAAAGTAAAAATGGTAATGTTACCCATAACGATCAAAAATTAAAAAAATATTTGCCATGAATAGAATTACAATAATTAAACGATAATAGACTGTAATTGTAGTATTCTTTTTAATAAATAATTTACCGTAATTACATTGTTTAAATTTATTTACCAGAACGTGAGAGTTCAGTCGATATTTATACAACCTTAAGTATCAGATTTTTAAATTTAAATTTCCCGCGCTCGCTACGCTCGCTTTCCTCTGTAGTAGTTAAGAGAAGGGTGGGAAGAGCGTAGCGTGATCTTACGATGTAGGTGGAAAAAGAGCGCGCCTGGCCGACGTTTCGAAAGTCGTGCGCGCGAATTTCTAAACGTGGCCAGGCGCGCTCGCTTCGCTTGTTTTCCTCTGTAGTAGTTAGGTTGTAAGTGGGAGGAGCGTAACGTAATCTTATAGAGAAACTGTTGCCATGGAAACGTTTGTCATGCTAATGACTAAACAAATCCCGTAGTGAGAAAATGCCTAGTTGCCAAGTTATAGATGGTTTCATTTTCACTTTATTTTAGATTAGGATATTGTGTTAAGAGTTAATCTAAATATAAGGGGCAACTACGTATTTCCTCACCACTAGATTTAGGTTTTTCTTTAGTCGATATCACGACATCTGCATAACCGATTTCAGCTAAACTAAAGAGAAAATTAAATGACCTGTAACTTGCCAACTATGCATTTTCTTACCACAGGATTTGGGTTTTTGTTTAGTCGTTACCATGACAAGTGTCTCTATGGCAAGAGTTTCTCCGTAACTGATTACAGCTAAATTAAATCATCTGTAACTTGGCAATCACGCATTTTTTCATCATGGGATTTGGCTTTTTGTTTAGTCGTTACTATGTCAAGCGTTCCCATGGCAACAGTTTTACCATAACTGATTTCGTCTAAACTAAAGTGAACATTAAATAATCTATAACTTGGCAACTATGCATTTCCTCACCACGAGATTTGGGTTTTTGTTTACTGGTTACCTTGGCAACGGTTGCCATGGCAACAATTTATACGTAAATGATTTCGGCTTAACGAAAGTTGACCCATTGGGACCTCCACATATGTGTGGACCGAGTCTTGTAACTACAAAATGCTACTTGTATGTGTGTTGTGTATTATGCTGTTATTGTATGGTCTTATATTGTGATTTTTTTTAATTATTAGTACTCGTATGTTCAAAAGTGTGTGAAGTTTAACTGTGTGGCAGCCAGTAGAAAGAATAAACTTACCTCCGTACAATAAATGTGTCTTGCTCATACTGCTGCTGCTGTTGCACTTGGCGATTCAGCCGATTGCAGGCTCTGCTGTGGTCTCTATCGGAATCTCTGTTCTAACCAGATTTTTTTTTATCTTGGGCTGTTCTATCGGGGTCACCAATTGTAGGTAGCAGGAAATCAGAATTTCATTAATAATTATAATTTTATTTTAAAATATAAAAAACGTTATAATATGAAAAATGTTGTGACCAGGATACGTTTTGTTTATCTTCTTCGAAATCAGTAATCAATCAATCTTTTTTTGTTTCCTTTTTCCATGGTTACCCTCCATCGGATAAGTAGGATGCTAGTGTACGCAGCTATCGACCAAGATTATAATATATGTGATATTATAATGGTACCATTTGACATTGACACTTGACCAACCTCAAATAAAAACTGACTAAGAAACCTTAAAATAAATTGACGTAAAAGTCAAAACTAAAGGTAAGACTATGTGGTGCTATGATGTCGCCACAAAGCACTTGTTACAAAATATTTGCCATCAGAATTGAAAATAGTTCGGGAACAATGTGTTAAAATGGTTCATTATTTAAAATCAAGACAATAAAAAGTCGCTTATTTCGTAAATTATGCCAAGCTATGGAAGCCAAGTACGAATCCTTGTTACTGCATATGAAAGTAAGGTGGTTGTCTAAAGAAAAAGTTTTATCTCGTGTGCTGGAATTAAAAGATGAAATAAATGAATTTATTCGTTTTTTGGAAAATAAAATATGAAGGATACAGGTGAAAAACGGGCTAAGTCAATTTTTAGAAAGGTTGAGATATTGACGTCATTCGATATAAAATATGTTAGATTTTGTTCTAAAAATATTATCCACTGCAAGAACACGCTAAGTAAAGAGACATTAAATACGAAAAATATCCCGTACAGGGGAATAACGTGATACGTCCGTGCGGTACGAAGCAAATACGGGCTAAATCGCAATTTACGCATCTCGTTGGTAGAGCTGTGGTCTAATCGTTATTATGCCAGTCAGTCAGTGTCAGTTAGTGTTGTTGATGTTTTTTAATGCCAAATATTATTAGGAAAATTGTTCTATCATGGAAGTTGATTTAAGTGATTGTGAGGGTGTGCGGATGGTGTCTACTACAAAAAAAAAAACAAAACATGGAAGAATAATAGATGTAAATAAAAAACTGAAGTTGCAAAGCCATGAAATTGGTAGAGAATGCGACTGCAAACGTTAACAGTGCTCCAAAAAGATTCCTGTGGAGGGTAAGCAAAATATTATAAGGAGTTTCAATCTTTTAGAGTCCACTGATATACAAAACTCCTATTTATGTGTACTAAATAGTATTGTTCCAGTCAAAAATAGACGACCTCGGCTGGATGAAGAAAATGCTCGTTTAAGGGATATTGTAGCTCTTTATAAGATTAGATATTTATATGAAAATAATTTTGCAAAATTAGAGGTGTGTCGAGATGAGTTTATAGCTTTACATAGCATCACCAGACGTAGAATTAAGTATTTACTTACATCTTTGAAAATTACTGGCATGGCTCCAACCGATAAAAGAGGAAAACGCTCAAATAGACCATTAAAACTATCTGATGATACTCGTAATAAAATTAAAGAGCACATATCATCATTTAAAAGTAAATGAAGTCATTATAGTACCAAAGACTCTAAGAAAAAATATTTGCTTGAAGAGCTTGACATAAAAAAATGTGGCAAATGTTAATATAGCTTTTGGTTACCCACGAACAGACACATGCGGGACATGTGACGAGTACCTAGCTAAAATAAAATGTCTGGAGTATGAAAACCAAAAGCTAGATCAAACAAAGAAGAAAGACATAACAGCTGAAATAAAACAACTGACTACATCACATGACTTGCATTTATATAAAGCAAAATCATTTTATTTAATTAAAAAGCAATCAAAGCTTTCAAGTCGTAAATCAACCGTAAAATAGTCAATCTGTATAGACTTCAGTAAAAATTTTCCTAGCCCCAAAATTCCTACTAATGATGTATACTAAAGAGACAGTTGTCCAATTATTTGTTCAACGTTCACATTCTCTCTGACTCAAAAAGTTTCTTTTAGGTATACCCAGAAACCATCGCCAAAAAAGGTAGTGATGATGTTTCTTCTCTGCTGAATCACTTTGTATGTAATTATTTTGATTTCAATGTAAGACACTTGAATTTGTTTTGTGAGTCCTGCGGTGGACAAAACAAGAATTACACCTATTTTTGTTAGTTGCATAATTTCGTTCACCAACAAAAAAAGGTTTGATTTTGTAGGAGTAACTTTCCCTGTTAGAGGCTATTCTTATATGGGAATTATCAATCAGAAAGCCAGCGTTGAAACTGTAAAGGACTTATGTGACCTCGTCCAATGTTCCAGATAAAATATTCACCCTTTGTAGTGGAACATATTTCAGAAGACAATTAACACATTTTTAAAAAGTGGACCGAACGCCTTAATAAATTCTACCAAATCAATTCAGCCAATAAAGCAATTCGAAATTTCAAAAGAACCTAGGTTAATCAAGTATAGAGACATAGACGATGGGACATGGTTCTATGCAGTTGTGATGGATAAAAAAACTTTCGTTCTCAAAAATTTGGAGAGAAACAGCCAATTTATTCTTCCAGAAATATCTTACGCAGGTAAACCTATACTCATTATACTGTTAGTTGTAACGTGATATGTAGTTATTCTATCTACTTTTTATATGTGATTGAGCTTAATTTATAGGGCGTGGGTTAGGTTTTTAAATAACTCGAATATCTTTGAAAAAGAAGTTGGGCACCACTATATACAGTGAGCATCTTAAGTCTTACCCCCCTAACTAACTCGTTACTGGGGTCTTGTTAGGAAAATCGCCGAGACAGGTCGATTTTTAATTTCTACAACGTACATTTTTGCATGATTAGTTAACCCTTAATTTCATCCCTTACTGGAGGGTAAAAACCCTTTTGAAAAATTTAAATGGCATGGGGTGGTGAATGATAGCTCATTTGAAAGGGGGTTTTATTCTCTATTCAACCGTGCAAAATAATTTTGAAATTTGCATCATTAAATGTTGATTTATTATTGTTTAAAAATAACAAAACCTCACAAAATAGGAAAGCAACTAGACTAACAGTGACCTTCTAATGGCAAAAAGTCTTACTTCACGTCTGAACCAAAACCGAAGTCATGCAGGATCGAATTTTAATTCTGAGGATGAGTGCGCTACGTTAATTTCCGTTATTCTGAAACAACAATTAGTCGAGAAATAATGAAGCAAATTTCAAATTTTTTTACACGGTTAAATAGAGAATAAAACCCTCTTTCAAATGAGCTATCACTTACCACCCCATGTTATTTAAATTTTTCGAAAGGGTTGCTCCCCTCCAGTAAGGGATAAAATTAAGGGTAAACTATTCATACAAAAATGTACATTGTAGAAATCAAAAATCGACCTGTCTCGGCGATTTTCCTAACAAGACTCCAGTAACGAGTTAGATAGGGGGTAAGACTTATGGTGCTCACTTGACTTTAGATTAGTGATAAAAATATAGAAAATCACTAACCACTAACAAATAATACTTAAGCCATGCATTAGATAAGGTAGTTAGCAAATTCTAATTCACATAAGTTGTACTAAATTCAAATTTAAAACGATTTATTGAGTATGCACTTATCTTATACGGAATGAAAAACTAGGTTATCTCATGATATTTCGTCAGGCAACTTCCACCAAGAGATTTGGGATTCTTATTCGTAATTCTGCATAATTCTGCAACGTGAATGATCTTCAGTATTCAAACTTAAACTCTAAATTGTCTATACATGAAACGTCTAGAGATTAAATCGAAACCGTTTAGAGATTGAACCAAAACCGACTAGAGATGAAACCTTTTAGAGATTAAATCAAAAAGCGTCTAGAAATGAATCCAAAACCGTCTAGATATAGCCATGAGCTTATAAAATCAGACGGATTTTACGATAAATAAAAATAATTTAGTACATCGGATGACCAAGATAAATTAAAATAAATGTGATCTATTTGATCTATATAAATGAAAAAGAAAAATGGAAACTTTTGACACAAGGCATAAACGACAAATGACATTTGAGTAAGAGGTAATTGTGTCGAAATAACGAAATAACGGTTCCAACCGTTACATAGTTTGACTATTAAATTTTTCTTATTCGCTCTAGGTCCAATACCAATTTCGGCGGAAATATTTGCCAATTTGCAGAGTTTGAAAAAGTTCCGTGGAAAAGAAGCTCAAGATTATTTTTCCTCAATAGTGCATAATTGACTGGAAATATAATGAACTTCTTTCGTATAAAGAAACTTTCAGAATAAAAAAAAATTGTTAATTTTCTAACACTAATCGAACTTTTAATTTTTCATTTGAATTTAGCTAAAGTTCAGGTTTACTATATTAGTTATGTAGGCATAAAGCTACTTGTTAATTAAAATAAACATATTAAGTATAAGGGGTTAAAGAAAAGGTCCTTTATTTCTCACAAGTCAATTTTAATTGGCGACCGGTTTCGAAGCTATTACGTCATCATCAGGCACACCTAAATGGAATGTCAAGGAGTCAGTTGTAATAAAAACAATTATAAAAGTATGAACGGACATTAGCATATACAAAATAACAGAAAAAACACAAAAGAAAATTAAACAATGACCTTGACTCACCTTGACTATTTCCATAAAGGAAGTGCTACATAAAGTTTAACAAACGAGTTAAAAAAGTCATGTAATACCTACATTAATATTTTTTTTAAAATATTTTTAGGTTAGGTTAAACCGCGAGATGTCTGATTGAATAAATTAATAATTAATACACATGTAAGACAATTATTAACTAAATAACACAAAATAGTTTTTACAAGCACAAACAGCTAAAAAAATTTTTTTAAAGAATATAACGTTAATTACAAATAAGATTATCAGACTCCCATGACATCTATCTAGATTTTAACAAATTAGTGCAGTAAATTGTAAATTTTAAATTTAGCGGATAAATAGTGTACTAAAAAAGTTGTTATTTACTGAAAGTGAGTATAGGTGGCGGTGGCACAATTTATTGATAGTTAAAATATTAAATTGGGAATGAAAAAGTAAAAAATACTAATAAGAAAAATAGAACACTAAACAAGAAAATATGAAAATTCATATGTAAAAGTGAAAAATTGAAGCAGATAATCAAAAGAAAAATTACTGTTACAGGAAAACGGAAACTAAGTTGACAAGTACGAATGTCAAAAAAGAAAAGTCAAATTTTGGCGTATGACAACCAAGTGGGAGAATTTGAATAAGCCAATTAAAGGAAACATTTATTATGAAAGATGCGAGTGGGCAAAAATTAATGGAAACAGAGAAGAAAATCTAAATTGGGAGAGAGTTCATTAATTTGTGGTAACTGATTGAAGATCAAATGAGTGGGGGTACAGATCAGAAATTAATTTAAATAAGAGCAGAAAACGTTGGGGTACTAATAAATTGAATTTGTGCATTCAGAGAGCAAAAGGGGCCAGATTTAATATTTTTTTAAATTTCCAGGTTCTCAAAGTTATTCAGAAGGAATTTATTAGAAGTCATATGCAAAATGTCGAAGCCAATGCTAGAATCAAAATCGTGACCAGTGTCTAACAAATAAACAGTAAAGTGAGAAAAACCAGTAGTGTTAGTGTTAAGACTGCGTGTGTGCTCTTTTAGGCGTATTTTAAAATTACGAAAGGTCCTCCCCACCTATAAGCATGGACAGTTTAAACAAGTTAGTTTGTAAATACCAGACTGATCCATAGGATCAATTTTATCCTTATTCCTAACAAAGAGGCTACTGATGGGTTGGACGTTCTAAAGCTAATTCTGAAGGAATCTTTGAACAAGTTGGCTATACGATATGAGAATTTTCCAATAAAAGTAAGTGAAACATACTTACGATTATCTGCTTCAATATTGGGAAGGGGGTTAATTATGTAACTATTGTTCTGATTACGTCTATTCTGTTTTCTATGAAGCATTTTATCTATTAAGTTCTGATCATAATTGTGACTATTAGCAATTTGTTTGATAACATTGAGTTCTTTATTAAAGTTATCTACTGATAAAGATACTTTCAGAAGACGTTCCAAGTAACAATTAAAAGCTGCTAACTTATGTGTAACTGGGTGATTGGATAAATTATCAATTATCAATAACAACCCCTGTGTGAGTAGGTTTTCTAAATATGTTAAATTCCAACTTAAGATATTTACAACGGGATATAGTTAAATCAATGAAGTTGATAGATTTGTTGTTTTCTATCTCTAATGTAAATTTGATGTTACTATATATGGTGTTTATATAATTTAGGAAGTTATTTAACTTATCCAGATCACCAGTCCATAGTATCAGTATGTCATCAACATATCTATGATAGAATTTAATAGCTGAGCAAAAAGGATTGTTGTTTAATATATTGTTATTCTCAAAATTATGCATAAAGATGTCTGCAAGTATAGGAGATAAAGGTGAACCCATAGCTAATCCTGTTGTCTGTGTAAAAATTTCAATATTAAAAAGGAATAAGTTTTGTTCAAGACTAATTGTTAATAAGTTCATAAGTTCCAACAATTCTACATCTGGTAAGGTAGATAAAGACAAGTAAGATTTGATGTATTCTTAAACCTCTGGGATAGGTACATTAGTAAAAAGATTTGATACATCTAACGAAACTGAGTAATCTGTGTCAGTGACATAAACATCTTTAATTTTTTCTATCAATTGTACACTGTTCTTTACTGTATGAACAAAATGATCTTTGTAGTGTTCTTTAAGAATATCATTAAGCCATTTTGAGATGTATTATGTTATGGAATTGACGAAGGACACCACAGGCCTTATTGGCATTTCATCATAAACATCTGACTTATGTATTTTTTAAAGACCGTATAATCGAGGAATAAGTTTATGATATGGTTTGAATTTAGTGAAAAGAGTAGGAGTTATCAAACACTTACTATTCTTAAGAACGTTCTTAAATTTAGTGTTAAATTTATTGTTTTTGATTTTTATAGAGATGCTTTTAATTAATTTATCATTGAAAGAACCCCCTCGCTTCTTTCATATTAAATGTTTCCTTTAATTGGCTTATTCAAATTCTCCCACTTGTTTGTCATACGCCAAAATTTGACTTTTCTTTTTTGACATTCGTACTTGTCAACTTAGTTTCCGTTTTCCTGTAACAGTAATTTTTCTTTTATTTGCTTCAATTTTTCACTTTTACATATGAATTTTCATATTTTCTTGTTTAGTGTTCTATTTTTCTTACTAGTATTTTTTACTTTCTCATTCCCAATTTATTATTTTTACTATCAATAAATTGTGCCACCGCCACCTATACTCACTTTCAGTAAATAACAACTTTTTTAGTACACTATTTATCCGCTAAATTTAAAATTTACAGTTTACTGCACTAATTCGTTAAAATCTAGATAGATGTCATGGGAGTCTGATAATCTTATTTTTACTTTTCATTTGTAATTAACGTTATATTCTTTAAAAAAATTTTTGTTTGTGCTTGTAAAAACTATTTTGTGTTGTTTAGTTAATAATTGTCTTACATGTGTATTAATTATTAATTTATTCAATCAGACATCTCGCGGTTTAACCTAACCTAAAAATATTTTTTAAAAAATATTATTGTAGGTATTACATGACTTTTTTAACTCGTTTGTTAAACTTTATGTAGCACTTCCTTTATGGAAATAGTCAAGGTGAGTCAAGGTCATTGTTTAATTTTCTTTTGTGTTTTTTCTGTTATTTTGTATATGCTAATGTCCGTTCATACTTTTATAATTGTTTTTATTTTAACTGACTCCTTGACATTCCATTTAGGTGTGCCTGATGATGAAGTAATAGCTTCGAAACCGGTCGCCAATTAAAATTGACTTGTGAGAAATAAAGGACCTTCTCTTTAACCCCTTATACTTAATCCCTACTACTCACATATGGCTACCCTCACTCCAAAAAAAAAACATACTTAAAAAAACAATTTTCTTTAATTTCAGGGGAAAAACGGGCTAAGTCACGGCCAATTATCAATAAATTAGTTCGTAATCCATTTCTCATAACAAATACTTTTGTATTTGACTTATCTTTAAATGAAGAGGAAGAACTCATTTTGCTTTTCAAAAATCGAGATTTATTTTTAAAACATTTAGAAGAATCAAATAATTCATTTTGGATTAACATTAGATGCGATTATCCAATGATAGCCAAAAAAGCTTTACAATTTTTCAAATCTTATTGGTGTGAATTCAGATTTTCAGCATTAACCAACATTTAAACTACAAAAAGATCAAGATTGTTAAATGTAGAAGACGATATAAGAATAGCATTGTCATTTACCAAATATAAATAAAATTAACAAAAAACATTAGGCTCAAATTTCGCATTAAAAGTATTATTATTATTAACTTGCTTTTAATTCCTTAATACTGTTATTTTGAAAGTACATATTATTTTATTTAGCATATTTAAAATTATCATAAACTATTTAACGCAGTGTGTTATAGGTAAGTAAATAATTTTTATACTTATCTTTTTGTTTGTGTGCCGCCAAATTTTGAAATCGTTAAAAGTGTGCCGCAACAAAAAAAAAAGGTTGAGAATTCACTGGTTCAGAGTTTTATTTATTCATTTGATCTATTTAAATGCTTGCAAAATCAATTAAATAGAGACGATTCGGTCCTGTTTCTTTCTAACATTGTATCGATTGGTGCCACAAGGGTCACTTTACCTGAATTAACTTTTCAAGAGACTTGTTGAACTGATAGTAAGTAGAGATGCTTCCAGATACTTTAAACTTCAGGGAAACCGCATGGACGATATCGCAAAGTGATAAAAACAAATGAACACGACAAAAGTAGGCCATATTGTTGGCATATTAACGTCATATGTGACATTGCTTTGAACATTTTTTTGTTTGTGCTTTGTTTTCGGTATTTATTTTGTTAGTATTATTTTTATATAGTGCTAGTTGAAATACTTTGAATACATCATGGTATCTTCTATAGAAAATAGAAAGAGAAGGTTTGAATTATTGGCAAAACTTATTTCCTTGTTTGTAATTCAACCGAAAGCGCTTAGTGCTAAATTTAAATCTGATTCACACCCATAAAAAATATTTTTTTAAAAATTAATAGTTTTACTCAGTTAACCCTTGAAATTTCACTTTATTACAATGTGTGGAAAAATACAGAGATAATGGTTAATAAATGCAATGTTTAAGCGAAATATAAATATTATGATATAGTCTAATTCTGACTTTGAAAATAAATTAGGTTATGTTGTCTCAAAATATCACAGATCTGGATTACAGGAGATAGGAAATGTCACTTTTATCATACACGTAGAAGTGAAGGCGGCCATATTAAAAAAAAGCAATCCTCGCACTTGCGCATTGATTGCAAATTGAAGTGTACAGGATAGGACTTACACATTCAAACATAATTCGAAAACATTAAGGATTTAATTACGCAATAGAACTGATAACCATAAAAACTCGTAACAGAATTTTAAATTAATTTTTTTCTGAATTTCAAGAGATTTTTAAAAATAAAAAAACATTATAGTCTTGTTTGAAACTTTATTTAAATTTAAATAAAAACCAAAGGTATTTAAAATACCATTTCATATGAAATGAATACAACAATCTAAGGCCGTAATAGTTTTTTATAGCAAATAAATCTGAAATCACGTGATTTTAACAGAACTTTCATATTGAAAAATATATATTTTTTATGTAAATTATAACATGGGCATATTGATTGCTTAGATCTTGGAAAGTATTTTATATCATTTAAAAACTACAAAACTAAGGAATTCAAATGTATTTGAAATATTATTCCACAGTACTATGGCATGTACTTGAGCATACCTTAAGAATCATCAATCAAAATAATTTAAAGTTTATGGGCATATTCGTTAGTAAACTATTATCAGTCAAATATTTTATTAGGAAAGGAAATTAAATTCAAACTTTAATGTGATCAAAACATAAAATGAATGAAAACAAGAAATTATCTATGCCATGTATTACAAAATATAACGAACGACCATTTCCCTTCGGAAAACAACTACTCCTTTGGCTAATCCCGCAGCAGACATTGAAATTATATCCAAAGACAAACAACAAAGTTAAAAAATAATATTTAAACATTCAAACTTTGATCTTGCTTACCAAAGAGAACATTATTCTTGGACCGAATTTTTCCTTATTAGGACTCATCAGCAAGGAATAGACATTCTCGATTTCGGTCACTAAAGGATTCTGCAAAGGCGATAAATTCACCCGGTATTCGTGACATCTAATGAGAGTAAAATGCAATTAGTTGGCAAAGATACGTTAGAAATTTTGTTGGTTAAATCTAGGGAATTCTTGATAGAGTGGCCATTCTAACATCTAGTTAAATCTCTAAGTAATTTAAAAAAAAAAAATGAAATTCTGGATACTTACTACTGGTCTTATGGGCATAAAGGGTTTACGAATCTTAGATACACCATATAACAAATATGTTAGTGTGTAGGAATCACATTTGAGTAAAGCTCTTCGTAAAGTCCGAGGGCAAAGTAACGAAAGAACGATCTGCAGTAAAAAATCTTGACTTTGTCTATGTATTTGTCCTAATTGAGGATGTAAGTGCAATTACCTCTGTCAGCTTTCGGTATTATCATGTTATTAATAGTCCAATTAAATAACGAAAAAAGCCCCTTCGAGCTTACATTAATTTGTAATTGGATGAAACAAAGTGCACCTTGTGTATTTTGAAGAAAAAATTGATGTAGCTGTTTTTCAATTTTTTTAAATTAGGAAAAACCGGTTTTTCCGGAATTTTCCATGGTAAAAATGCTAATTATCTGGGCAAGTATAATTATGATAGTAAAAATAAATGCACCAATCGAAAGAGGAGGCAAAAATAGTTCGGAATTTCATTGAACAGGTAGTTTTAATGGCGAATTTCTCGCCGCCACAAGTTCTTTTACCAAAAAGTTGTTTTTTCGTTTCTTTGATCAGAATCATGAACATGAAATTTGCGATGAATTTGTGGCGAAATTATAAATGTTAGACATATGTGCCCATGAGAGAAGTTGCGTATTTTTTTGTGAGATCTCAAATAAAATAAGTCCCGCGGCGAAATCTGCCATAATTTTTCGGGAATTCGCAGGAAACCGGAAGGCGTAAATTATTTTTAATTTTTTCCCATATGATTTTCTCCGGGTTTTCCGAGAACATCTAACAAAAAATATATTTGAAGAAACTAACTGCGCCATCGGAAAGAGTACAAAAAAATATACAAAAAGGTATACTTTAATAATGTTAGGAAATTAATGCTAAACTTGAGTGTATGTTCCAACTTGGTGATAAGCTTGTTTTTTGTTCTCTAACATCTGGTTTTCTTTTTGGTTGATGCTCCATCCTCCTTTTTTTTGGTATTGTCAATCGCGGCCCTTTTATGCCTATCCCAGGTTTTATAAGTAAACTCTTTTCCGTAACGTCGAGCTGCGTTATGTTTGCGACACCTTTCATGCAATATAAAACCTGGTTCTAAAGAACTGAAAAAATCATCCCCTCTCTCTTTGCTGACCATCTGCAGACCTTTCAATGCTGTCGGTCTAATTGGGGTAAGTTCACCCTCTGCAAGTTTCTGATGACATAATAAACACAGTCCAGCCATGGCAACCTGGAAACAAAAAAATTATAGCACTGTGATAGAATTTTCTTAATTTAAGAACGTACTTACTCAATAAATTGCTGAAGAAGTCCGAAAAACCACGTGTACACAGAGCTTGCTAAACACGTTTATTAAAAATCTATGCCGATATACACTATCAAGCGATTCAATTTGTAATAATATGACCGTTTCAAGTTTAAACTTGTCGGATAGCGAACGCCGAGACCATGGCTATCCTTGATACGACGTCCGGCTAATTTTGCGGTAATTCTATTTTTTGCATAAAACTCAAGAAACGTCTTATAACAAGTCAGTAAAATACAATTTAATAAATTTTAGGCCTAATAAATTTAGGTATGTAAGAAATTTAAAACTGTAAATCACAAAAAAATCAAATTACAGAAATGCACGAGTTTTGGATCCCGCGGAGCGCGTGTAATGGGACTTTTGACGGGATAATTCTACAACGTAGAAGAAACATACTGCAATGTAGAGAAAATGTGACAACACACAATAATCTCACAAAAAGTTAAAATTTATATTACAGCTATAGTAAAGCCAAAATAATAAGTGAATCTATTGTTATATTTAAGAAATAAAAAGAAAACTGACCTTTATATTTAAAGTAAAACCAACAAAGGGGGGAATAATTTTGGTACAGAGAACAAAATAGTAACAGCAGACATCTTTTCAGTAATTTATCCATAAATCTTTCCATTAATGTTTTCCAGTAATATTTCCAGTAATCTTTTCAATAACCTTTTCAGTAATCCTTGGAATGTGGACATCATTAAAATCTAAAAATGTAATTAATTTATTATCACAAATACAGATCTAATACAAAAAAAATAATATTGGATGATAAAATATTATCACTCTGTACATTAAAAAGGTTGTCAAACAAAAAAAAAACACTATGAAGCTACCAATCTAAAATAATGTAGCATGAAAAATTCAAATTACTAAAAATCTACAACAGGGATATTGAAACAATAATTATCAAATTTTAAAGGAAATTCTTGGTAAAATTGTAATATTAATAGTTTAAATAAACTCACTTGCAATTAACAGGAAAGTAATTAAATAAAAAGGAACCATAATTATATAATTCTGATTGGTTAAACAAAATTTCAAGCTTGAATCCAATTTTCAATTGTTTCGGTTGTTGATAAAAAAAAAGAACATCCGGGGAAAAGATTTTGAGAAAGACACCACGCAAATTTGTTCTCTCTAAAAAGAAACAAAGATTTAATTAAATTTCATTCAAAAAAGGGTAGAACATTAAAAAATTGTTGTAAAAATAAGTACCTACATATATGGAACCAAAATTAGTAAACAAAACTCTTAAAAATTAGTGAAAAGTGAAAATTAAAACATACCTGTGACGTCACCTGACCGGCCAGAAGAGTTGATGGTTTGTTGGGGCAGTTTTGAGAAGAACGAATGGATTTTCATTGGAATTTCAGGAGATGGGCCTAAAACTTCAAAACAAAGTTAAAAATGAACACACCGTGAATAACTCTGATTTTAAAAAAAAAAAGGTACCAAATTATTTATAATTTACTTACCAATATAATAGTGGATATAATTAATGGTTATCCCAAATAATTGTAAAAAGCAAATATTAGTACAATTATTATTTTGCATTAGCAAATAACGAACTGTTGCATTAATTGAAATGTCAAATCATTCAGTGTTGCCAGTTGCCACTGATGTAATGTCGAATATTGATTTGACCAACATAAATCAAAAATTTGTTATTTATTTTAAGTTTTATATTAGATATTAAGTACGTATGAATGTTGAGAATGAATGAATTTTAAAATAAAATGAACCTATTTGCCCATAGGAATTGAATTTATGTGTTAACCACAAATAATCTTTTATAATAAATAATTTTTACTGTTTGTATTACGTGTTGTCTACCTTTTTATGAAGTGATAAATCGTTAAATGGACAAGTGGTGCGAGCATAATAGCTATTCAAAATAATACGAGGGTTACTGAGAAAGTAATTGAACCTGCTGACTAATCCTGAGATGAGAAATAAAATAAAAGGTAAATAGATATAACAATAGAGTCTTTTATTATCATTATTTAAAAAAAAAATAAAACCAATAACATCAACAATAATAAAATTGGCTAGCCGGACAAAACAAATTTAAAATATTCATATTCAATCATTAAAAAAAAAAAAAAAAAAAAAAGAAAAAAAAATATATAGATATTGAAATATAAAAAACAATAAACAAATAACAAAATAAATTAAATATTATTACAATACACACCTTAAACTTTATATACACATTCAAAAGACATGAGATTTGGGTTTGCTCAATTTTCAGACCAAAAAACTGAAAATCGTCAATTTTAGGCAACTTTTCTCAAATACCGCGTTTTTTGGTCGTCACTCATTGAACAGTGGTCAAAGAAATAGATAAAATATTTTTGCAGAATTTTCCGTAATGTAATCGTATTCTTGACATCATAATAGAGTATTCAAAAAAAAAGTTTTGAGTCATTGGGTGCATTTTTGGCATTTTTGTGCCACTTCAAACTTTCGAAAAAAAATTTAGTTTTTTTTTAGGGAAAAAAATTTGTTAAATTGTTTGATATCTTGGCCAATTATAATCCGATTTCGGTAAAATTCACACACTTATAAGATTTCATAAAAAAGAGTAAGCTCTGTAAGTGGTATTAAATAAATTTAAATAGTTTGGCCGTTATAGGCAAACAATGAAATTAGGCTTGCGATACACTTTGCCCTTCCGCCATATGCCCAATTTTGGGAATTCTCTTACCCCCTTCTGGAAATCAATAGTCACATTCCTTAAGTTCAAAACAAATTTTTGTTTCTTTAAGTATCTTAATTTTTACCAAAGTTATGAAGAATTTAGTGTTTGAACATTTAACAAATTCAATTTTTCGACCTTCGCCGCCTCAAAATACTAAGCAAATTTCAATCGTCCAAATCGCGAGAACGGTGCATCCGATCAAAATTTCTTAAGAGACATAAAAATTAGCATTTTTTCTAAGCTTTCAAATGTCGTAAACTGCGTTTTAAAAATAATGATTTATTTGCGACATGCGCATGCGGAAAATTGAAAAATTGACAAAATCCAAAATTTCGGCACTTTCGAAAAACTGCTACATTTTGTTATGCCTTTTTTCGAAAAGATCACCTTAAAATACATAGAATCCATTTTGTTTCATCTAATTACAATTTAATGTAAGCTCAAAACCAGTAATTTAATTCGATTATAACATTAATATTTTTCTTTAATCTTACGATGTCTTAAACTGATATATCGTCATCAATGTAATAAAGAAAACCTCCAAATGATAGGCTTTAATAAGCTCAAAATACAATCATATAATTGACAATATTAATGACAATAATTATACAACGAAAATAACATACCAGTGTCGTAGTAGTACCTAATTTTAAAACATAATCAACAAGGTAAGCTGGAGCTTTTCTTGGGTCCACCGGATAATTATGGGACATTGTTGTGAATCTGAAATTTGAATTTCTGCGTTAAATTGTTGCGCATTTAAAATTAGAACTACTGCATCGTTATGTTCACTATTTATTTCATTGCGGCATTGATCTTGACTATTTCTTACTGATAAATTAATTTCATTGCGGCTTTGATCTTGACACAACTGATCTATCAGAGCAATATCTTCTCTGGGTGCTAAATGTCATGTTAATACAGTAGTTTCTTTTCCATTAGCTAATGTTATGTGGCTATAATCAGAGTTTGCTTCTATCTAGTAAATGAAATTCTTCAACTAAGGGTTCATATTTGCTCTGCGTCACATATTTTTTTAGAAAAACCGATCCAGGGCTACTTAACCAATTAGGTATTGAGGAACCATTCAAAGATCGTCAAAGATGGCTTAATAAACGTTCATGGGGAGAAAAATTTATAGCGGTACATAATAATGATCCAATTGAGTGTAAAGGATTTAAGATTACTTGCTGCCATTGACTAATTTTTAAATCTCCAGCTTTTAAGGCTATCTGAATAGTTTTTGAGATTATCCCATTATAACGCTCACATTATCCGTTACCTTTGGGATTGTAAGGTGTAGTACGTCTAGTTGCACATTCATGGCTGGACAAAAACGTTTTTAGTTCTTTAGATATGCAAGCTCTTCCTCTATCCGTATGTATTATGTAATGATGTATCAAACACAGAAAAAAGATTTGTAAGTCTATTACTGTGGATGAGAAAACATCTGGACAAGGGAAGGTAAAAGGAAACCTTGAATATTCGTTGACAATAGACAATACATAACGATTGCGATTTTCTGACGGAACTGGTCCCTTGAAGTCAAGATTTAGCCTTTCAAACGGAGACGTAGCTTTAATTAGAGTTCCCAGATTTTTATGGAATCTTGGTTTTATTTATGCGCAGACAGGACATGATGAAGTCATTCTCTTTACGTCTTCCAAAGAATAAGGTAAATTTTTACAACGGATCCAATGATAAAATCTAATGATCTCAAGATGGCATAGAGAGTTATGTAAAGAATATAAAGATTTTTTAGAACTTGAAGGTAAAATGGCTGCAGATACCCTCGAAAGAACATCTGCTACCGTGTTTTCTGTTCCAGTTCTATATATTTATAACATGACAGCTCTAAACGGCAACGCATTATTTTTTTATTTTTAATTTTAGAGCTATTTTTATTATCAAACATAAAAGCAACAAACCTTTGATCTGTGATAAGTCGAAAATAACGTCCAATCAGAATTTGTCTCCATTTTCGAAAAATGTTTCGACTATTGCATACGATTCTTTACCCACAAAAGAATATCGTTGTTCTGGCTTGTATATAGTTCTAGAGAAAAATGCAACAAGCTTTCCTCATTGTGTTAATTGAGCAGCAATAGCGAAATGGGACGCATCAGTCTCTACATTAAATATGTCACTATCGTCAATGGAAGTGACAACCGAGCATATGTCATTCTTTAATTGTTTGAACATATAGGCTGTCCAAAGGACGTCCAGCATTTTACCGAAGGACATCCAATGGATATCCACTGGCCTATACAAATGTCCCACTCCTGGACGTCCATTGGACTTCATGAAAAGTCCATATATGGACTCTTTTTGTATTGCTTTTGGACAATTTATGGACATCTGACGGACATTACCACCTATATTAATATGAAATAAAATAATTTGAACTATGGACTTATTTTTATTGTCATAAATAATATCAAGCATGTATTTGTTTTATAGGCACTCCTTTTTGATGACCTTCTCAGCCATTTTCTTAAGGCTATTTCGCTTCGCATACTTTTTCAGCAGCACCATTGTCACTCTCAGCAACAGCTAGAAAAAGACATCACATTTTATACGAGTATTGAGTCTTATCAATCATTTAATAAACACCTGATCAGGCAAAACTGATAGTTAAAAATGTAAAACTTTTAGATAAAATGTTATTATCTAATATGACTAATACTTACATATAAACAAAAAACTGCTCATTGTTTCTTTAAATTACCATTTTAGTTTCATATCATCATATTATGTGAATTCTTTCGTGAGGGTATTAGAAATTATGGAAACAAGAAATCTTTTTATAAGTTCATCATGTCCTTGTCCCTGGTTTTGGTAACTGCTGAATCTTAAATTACAATAAAAATATGTATTTGTGAACATTAAAGAGAAATAACTTATGAAACCACTTTCAATGCATGCATTATTTCTTAAACGTTACAAAACGATTGTATTTTATTTAATAAAAGTAAATCTTACAGCTTCATTAAAAATATTTGTATCTTCTAAATAGCCTTTTCCTTCTGATAAGGTCTCATGCAGTACAAATAGAAACTTGAATTTTTTTCTTCTGCTTTGAAAGTTTTCTCACCTCTTAGTTACAATAATAATTGTGTTGACATCATCTCGAATTTGCAGCATATTAGTTAGCTTTAAGTAAAGCCATTTTCTTAAATAGGTAGGTACATCATTTGACATAAGATCTAAAAGAAAGGGATTCTTTGAATTTAAATCGAAAATATAAAGTTTAAAATATAATTGGTAGGTTACATTAGTTTAAAACAAACGATTTGCTTCTTAATTTTTGGATTTTTAAATAATTTATAATTATTTTCTTACCAGATAAACATTATCTATGTGCTACATGTAGGCTGTTTTCTTCTTAACCTCTTTCTTCTTTTCGTCTTCTTTTCTTCTTCACTCTGGCTTGAATGGCCTTTTACTTTTCTATCTTGTCAACAGAGGCGAGACGAGAGGAACATTAATTGATTTATTTTAATTAAAACATAGTTGTAAATAATTAAATTATACAAGAAGAATTATAATAATTTATTATAAGTTAGTCATTTTTATAGTGTCCAACATGGACATTTTTTGGACATCCATTGGACTTCTGAATGGGTATATCCATTGGATAACGGAAAATGGATCTCCAATGGATATCCATATGAAGTTCATGGACATACAGTTCATTATTTGGACAAAATATGGACGTCCAATGGATGTCGTGTGCTATCTGGGAAGATACCAAAGCGCGGCAAATTGCCTCGTTGTGTGTTCCGTACGGCCTCGTCCCGATCCTTTTGTTGGCGGTACATCAAAGGGAGGCAATGCACACTACGTGCTCAGTCTGGACGGGGAATTTGTACCATACAGTCATGTACAGATTATAGCGAATTTTTAAGAATTATTTTCCATGGAGTGGAACTAGGAAAACGTTTCGCTTCTCTTGGATTCAAATAATCAGCGTGATATCTTAAGAGAGAAAAACGCCAGTTCTATTACAACACTATAAAACAAGAATATCCTTGGCAGGAAATCGGCCATCGAATCCTTCCTCTCCTTTTTTCTTTAATGTGTCATCCTTAATTTTTGTTTGTATTTTACGAATATTCTGGGTATACGGTTGCGTGCTCGCAAATTTAATGGATCAGTGACGAATGGTGCCTCGTGCGTTCACCATTCGTGTATACAAAACACATACTTTGATTTTCTTTTACTATACGGAGAATGGTCGCAATGCGCAGCTTTCTGAGTGCCTTTTAAAAGGAGATAGAAAACTCCGCCATTTTGATGCCTTATTACGTGTTGCCTACATCTTGGCGCAATATTTTTAATAGGTGCGTTTTAATCATCCGCTTCTGCTTCGGAATTGATGGTTTTTTGTTTTAATCTGACAGGTTAAAACGACTAAACCCTGTGAGCAATTACTAATAGAGGGAGCGTGAAAACGAATTTGTAGGCGATTGTTGTGTTAGCAACACCTGTAGAGGAAGTGAGGAAGCGGGAACAAGGGGGAAGGTAAACATCCTTCTTGTTCAGTGGCGTATCATTTATCTATAAAAACACACCTTGTCCAAACGTTTTAATTGTAAAAAAAACTAAAAAATTTGCTAATTTAACTATTTTTAAAATGAATAGTCTTATATGTGTCTAATGCAGGAAAAAAAAACAAAATCACTGTAAAGGTCTAATTTTTTCAATTGAAGAATAAAACCTTAAAATCAATTTTATTATAAATACAGGAGCGACTAGTTTCGGCCTTACAGGAACATCTTCAGGCCTGTAATACAATAATTTTTAATTAATATAATAGGTTGGTCACTTACGAATAACATTAAATAGTATAAACCACAAAAATGGATCCATATTGTAGCGTTACAGCATTATAGAATTAAAGCTGTGAAAATAAAAGAGCAGTGCAAACGTAACTAAAAATAAGAAAACTGAGTACGGAATCTACAAGAGAAGAGGTGAGAATGAGCAATTAATTACGAATGCATTTATATTGCTCGGGATAACAAATAAAGCTGATAATGTAGTGGTATATGTTAAAGAGAACTGCGTTTTCTCTGTAAATCTGGAGAATGTAAGGATGGAGGGAAGACGAATCTTGCTGGCTCAGGTATAGATGGCTAGAAAAAGGAGCGTGTAGATGAAAGCTCCAGTAAATATCGTCACTTTCGTCTAATTTTTTATTCTCACTCACCGTTTCGGCTTTATATTCGAAATTCATTTTTGAAAGGAAATAAAAGTAATCATTCATACAAGCATATAATAAAACAACATGAATTCATTATATTTAATAAGCTAATAAACGTTTTTTTCAATGAAAAAACATATATGTGAGTATAAAAAATATATAAATAGATAAGATTAATATCAAAATCAATTTGAAAATACAACAGATAATAAAATGAAATAAATTAATACAAGTACAAATAGAAAGTTAATAACATACCTTCTAAAAGTAATACATTTTAAGTAGATAAATGTTTAAAGTTTAGAACATAACTAATCTAACGTTTTCCCCTTTTTAATATTATGAGGGTTTTTGTAGTTGAAATGAAAATTATAATTTATTTTGGTCCTAATAAAAATTTAAACATAGGTTATCAAAGAGTAAAATTCATAATAGAACTTCATAATCTTAAATCGTTATCAAAAATTATTAATGGTAAAACTTCAAACAATAATTAGATTCTTAAACAAATTTATAGTTTTTGTTTTGGAAAAGACTTTTTTTCCTTCTTCGGTTGCCTCTGCCACTTTTCTTTTAGTAGTTTCGAGGAGAATTTTCCTATGGAAACCAGTAAAACCATCAATTGGTTGGTAACATTTTGATATTTTGAGTCTGATAAGTCTTGTTAAACTTTCTTCTTAGGAAGCTATAACCTTATGGAGAATAAAAATTTAATAATGTTAGATCAAAAGCTCTTAATTGAGAATTATATTTGCAAAGGCCGTTTCAATAATATTTTCAAAAGTTCTTGGAATCGTTGTTAACAGAAACCTGCAAAAAAATATATAATTTTATTCCTAAAATATAAGATATCACACAATGCACATTCATATAATATCATTGTGCTAGAAAATACTAGGTAGTTACTGAGACAATTTAAAAAAAGTATTTCGAGAAACTCAACTTTTAATGTCATCATTGTACTTAACTTTTTAATTGCTAAATTATTAATAATGTCATTTTGTGTAGTTCGTTGTGATTTGTATAATATATATTATAAAAAACTATCGTCAATTTTAATGTGCCAAGTTTTTTTAATAATTATGTCCTTGTTATAGTAAAAACACATTTTTAAAGTTTTCTGGATTTCTTCCTTAAATTATTATACAATTGAACTGACTAATTGTGTGTTTAAGTAAAGGTATATCTCTTTTTTGTTATAACAGTCTTTGTATATTGTTCTAACTTTTTAGATAATCAGAGAAAACAGTAAGACATCTTAATATATCCTATTTCACCAACAAAAATGTAGAATAATTAATCTCTCATCAAAAGAAAAAAGTAATTTTAGGATGTCCTAATAGGTTTTAACTTAAAAAGTAAATAAAATGTATATTGCAACTGTGTTTAAATAAATGAATGTTTTTATACCTGACTATAGCACCAGACAAACATTTTTTTAGATCATAATGATCTGCATAACTCAAAATAGTCAAAATCCCCATTATTTAAGTTGTTCTAGTGTTGTTTTAGCATAACGATATTAACTCCAATAATAAATATTCACATTTTTTTGGGACGTTTTTTAAGGAAATTAAAAAAAACATGAATAATGTGATATTCTTGTTTAGTTTTGTACTATATAATATAGGTCATTAGGTAGTAATTTAGAAGCAAATTATGTTCTATTTATAGAATAAAAAATCACTCATAATATCTAAATATTTATACCTATTTATATTTTGGACAGGAAGACTATTTTATGTTTTTGGCTCTGAATAGTTTTCTTAGAAATTTTAAAACCTTCCTTAGCTCTTTTGGGATATTCCATGCATATCTTAGAAGTTCATTTTGTTTAAACCTAAAACAAATTAAGTACAAAAAATGAAAATTTAAACAATACACAAAATTAGTCTTTTAGATTAGTTAAAAAAAAGTGCCAACAAAAAATGGCTATGCCTTTTTCCTTAAACATTCTTTTTGAAATAAACTTACTTACTTACTTGCTGTTTTAGTAGTTTAGTAGCAGATGAATATAGTGTAGAAGTAGTGACAGGATTGATTATTATACTTCTTTCGTCGAAAATGCATTTTTCTTTAATATTTTCCTCCCTTGAGGTCTATAATAAAAATGTTCATTAGCATAAAAAGTTATTCCGGTGGTCACTTCTTGTTGAATTCCTATATTTTGGAACTATGTATTTATTTCTCATATCAAGAAAAGGAAACCTAAAAAAATTACAATAAACTTTACAAAGATGTGATATTAAAATAATAAGTAATTAACCTTTACTATAATCATTATGAGACAGACGGATGAAGACGAACTTAGCTGGAGTTTACTTGCTCTTAATTTTAATTTTTCGATAAGAAAATAAGAAAGTTTAATTTCAAATTAAAGGTGATTGCCTAATGCACCGCCTCTGATAATTAGGTTGTGTATGTACTTACTTATGATATTATCTTGAAGAAGCATTTTCAACAGGCCTTTTACACATAAAGCATGTTTTCACCATATTATTAGAGATAATAAATCTTAAATATACATTTACAACCCTTACAACGTTATAAATAATATTTTTCGTAAAATACAAATAAGAAATTGACATGTGTCAGAACTGGCGCTCACAGAACACTTCTGGCGCTGTCAAACTTGGCAACGCTGAATAAATAAGCCAATTACCGAAGAGGTATTTTCCCCCTCGGGGGGAGTAGATGATGCTAACAAAATTTAGCGCGGGGAAGGGGGGAAGACCCCCTCTAGTAGTAATTGCTCGGAGACTAAACCGACAATTCCGAAAGCAGCCTTTTTCTTCAATTCATTTTCTTGTTTTTTTCTGTATTCCTCCTCCAATTGTTCTTTGTTGGGTGTGTCAGTCCAAATCGCCGTTCGACCACGTTTGCGCCCTTTTCTAGTTCCCACTCGTTTCTCTGCTTTTGGATCAGAACGTAAATCTTGTGGCGAAAAATATTATGTTTTGCCAACATTTGATGGTCCAGGTAAATTCGTTTTATCCGACAGAATCTGATCTAAAGTACTCAGTTTTGGAGGTGAATTCATAATTATAGGTGATTGTCTGGGAGTTGATTGCTTATGTTTATCAGAGGGAGGTAATGTTCTTTGAGTTCTATCAGCTTCAGCTCCATCAGCTTGTTTGGGTTCATTTTCTTTATCATTAAGGACAATCTCTTGAGCTTCAGCTTCAGGTATTCCATCTTGGTCTGGTATGGTTTTTGATTCGGTTATAACTGGCTCTGTCATATTTTCTGGATTTGGCCTATCTGTAACAGCTGCTGGCAAAACCTCATCTTCACCAAATATATGTTTATTAAAAGGAAAAATTCCACTAACCCTGAAACCCGCTTAAATATTGGTCGGAGTTACAGCTAGAGGTAACGCTTCTCTTGCAATATTTGGGATATCATATATAGTCATTGTTTTTCCTGCATGATTTCTCATCCAAGAATCAATGGTGCTGTTGATGTATTTTTTCAGCGGGCCATACACAGACCGATCTAACGGCTGCATTTTGTGCGAGCAGTGAGGGGGCAAAGTAATCACGACCACACCATTTTCTTTGCAAAAACTTATACCGTTTAACGATAGATGCGACTCGTGATTATCGAGTCAGTAAGACTGGTTTCTCTTTTGATGAACGTGTATGCTTGGCAAAATGCTTCAGAAATATATAAAATTCATTGTCGGTCATCCACCCCGATGGATTTGCAGCTCCAATACAACGTGGTGGGCCATTGTTCACAAAATATTCTCTGTAATTCTTCCGAGGGAAAATAAATATGGGGGGAACTGAATTTCCGCTAGCGCTGATGGCGAAACAAAAAGTTACTAATGTACCTCTCTCCGCAGATGTGACATAACCAACTTGTTTCACACCCTTTCTAGCTATTATTCGATCGGGTTTCTGGACGGTAGTTATGCCCATCTCATCAACGTTATAAATGTCTTGGGCTTCAAATTTATAACGATCCAAAACTTCTTCAAGTAGCGAGAAAAAAGCATTAACATTGTTTTTGTTAAAACTTGTGGCTCTGCTAAGACTTGTTGCCTCAGGAGTCCTCAGAGACAAAGCTGTATGACGTTTCAGAAATGCAGTGAGCCAATCCGAAGAAGCCATTTGGTTTTGAATCCAATTTTGACGAACCTCTATTTTGTTTTTAATTGAGAACTCATATGCTAATCGCCGTACTTCTTTCGTCGATAGCCCAAAATACAAATTAGATTGTTGCATAAGGTATTCAGCTAAATCGTTTTCCATGCAATCTGGAAGATCCTGCCTATTTCGTTTGTATCCTACTTGAACAGGTGCATGGTTATCTGAAAAAAATATGGCTTTAGACAAGGTTTACATTCAACTAAATAAAATAAGCTTACCTTCAATGTTCCTTTTCCGTTTGCAAAATCTTTGTAGCGTCATCCGGTTTATTTGAAACTCAGCAGCCACTGAATGAAGAGATCTATTGTTAATTAACACCTCAACAGATGCCCGTTCAAAAACTTCTAAGGGCGTTTTTCCCCTTTCCGTTTTGCGTTTATACGTTCTCATTATTATTTTTCTATAAAAAAACAATATGAACAGTTAGTGAAAATAACATTAAAAAACCTCGTTAAAAACATTTAGGCATTATTTTTCAAACTCAAGGAGAAATAAGAATTTCACAATAAACATATTATTAAATATTATTTTTATAAAAGTAAGTAGGTACATATATGTTTTTAGTTAACAATAAAATATTTTAATCGGCGGCAGTTTGATACGGGGCAAGTTGTGACAGTCACAATTACCCTATGTCGAATGTCACAACCAACCCCCAGACGACATGTTTGTATTTTTTCTGTTTGTTGCCACGAGAAGATTAAAATTAATAAAATACGCAAGAACAGAAGAATGCACATACCTTGATGATTATTTTCGCATAGGAATAGTAACAAATAGGCGTAAGACACCTCGTGTATAAATCTTTGAATGAAGACTATAATATTTACTTTACACCGCTAGAAACACACTATTACATACAGCAGACGGTGACGTGCAGCCACGGTAACCAAAACTATACTGAAGTGAAGAGAGCGAGACGCTGTTTATTCAACCACTTACCGTACGCTGTTGCCATTGCTACTATGACAGAATTTGCCTCTGTCACAACTTACCCCTGTCACAACCAACCCCGGTCTCTCCTAGTGGTCGCAGAGTGGGGAACCGTTCACAGGAATACTACAAATTGATTGACAAGTACAAAGACTCACACATTGATACTGCTTCCTTGTCCTTTGTGAATCATGTTCTCCAAAATAACACTCAGACTTTCAAACTTTGACAACATTGTAACAAAGGTATTCGCATCGACTTCTTAGAGCTTTCTGAAATCAATAAAGCTATTAAAAACATAGATACAATTTTTGTTAATGAACAACTTTAGCCAAAACTGTCATTAAATATTAAATAACCCTCATTTATTCAATTACATGAATCATTCTTCACCCCTATTTTATCTAGTTAGTCCACTTATTTATATTAACTTTATTAACTGGGTTTTTTTTGTTTAATTTTATGATAGCTGTCAGGAATATTGCAGTATCATTAATGTCAATTTTCTTTATATTTTTTAATTATTTTAGAGGTATCAGATATCCTGTGATATCACACTGCTGGCTGAGTGCTTTCTACTGCCACCGATTTGTGCGCTATTATAGCTTTGATCAGATTATGGATTGTGTTGATGCAGATCCAAGAAAAATTTCAAGCTTCACTAATGGATACCCTTACTTATCTCTTTAAAAGGTCCTTAGTTGATAAAGTCCTCTGGACTGATTCATTTAACATTCTATACCTTCGAAATTATTGTATTTATTCCTTTGATTTGTTCGACCATAAATCGACATATTATCTTCTTATTACAATTGCCGCTCCACTATTACCTGTAAAATCACGATTTTGCTCTGCAGTATAGCCACTAAGAATAACTCTATTGGACCCTCCATATTGGTCTTTTTTTATTAATTTCCCGGACTGGTTACAAATACCAAGACCTTCTGGCGTACAGGTCAGCTATCAGTCTAATTTGTTTTTCTTTTACACCTCCCATTTTAATTTTAACCTTGAGAACACTTTAGATAATAAGTTTTTCACAGTATCTACAACAATTTATTAACGTAATTTATAAGTTTTAATCTACTTTTGGATGATCATCTGCCTATATGATTATGAATTTTCGTCTGGTATGTTACTTGCTTTACTTTATTGTAATTTTGTTAAGAACCTTTTTTCCGTTCAATTTAAGGCTTGTTGATGGCTTTCGAGCTGAAACCGGTTTCCTGTGTTAACAATACCTGGTTAAAAATTTGAGTGCTACTGATTTGGATAATTTTTTTTTTATTTATTTATATTTATCACTATTAATATTACCATTTTTTTTTGATGCATTTCTATCAGAAGACAAAATATATGTCTCAATTAATAACCAAGATATAGGGATGGATTAAAACGTTTAAGTAGACCGTTCTATACATGACTTTTAAAAACACCCTATATATCAGTTAAAATGAAGTATGTGTCCTCAAATTACCTTTTCGTCGTTTCTCTCTATCAGCACAATCGATAGTGAGAGTGTAAGTGTAACTTTAACTAACCCTTTGAAACAGTGCACACCTCATTAAACCACAAACAAAAATCCATTCGCCAACAAATTTTCATCTGTCTTCGTATCGGTTTTCAGAATGTCAACTCGTCGTGTTCGGAAGTTTCGAAGTTGTATCGAGTTTGGGTCTTATGGAATCCTTGGTCACGAAACACGGTGACCACGTTCTTCGAATTTGCGGTTAGATGGCGTTCTTGTTGTTTTACTCGTCGCCAGTGTTGTTGTTTTTGTCGTTATTGGATTACATATTACAGCCAGTAGATAGTTGAGTTTAATAGAGTAAAGTTTTGAGAATAAAAAAATGTGAACTATGTGAGAAATTGGTTGGTTAATAAATGATGCAATGTGGTAGCTTGTGTCTTAAGAGAAATATTTACATTACGAACTAATCGATTTGTGGAGCATCAGAGATGTAGGTGATAAAATAGGCAAGTGAAGATTATTCATTCACATCTCAAAAGAAAAATAATATCTGAGATAAATCGTCACAATAAATTATTAAAAAGAAAAAGAAAATGTTTTTGATTTATACATATAGACAACAGTAGTTTGTGCAATAAGAGTGGATATGTTGGCCACATCGCACGAAGACGGAGTTTGAGAACGATGCTGCAGGAGAAGTGCTTAATCATCTCACTGCGGTACGGAAAATCCACTCGAGTTGTACAGTATATTTTTTCTACGACCCACTAATGAAAATCTACAAATTTTAAACATTATTTTAGACTGTTAATAGTGTATATGATGGCCATATCGCACGAAAAGCTCAATCGTCTAAGTGCGATATAGACAATCCACTCAAATTATACAGCATATTTTTTCTACGAGCTATAAAATTAGAATTTATTTTAGGTTAAGTTAAAATAATTAATTTAAAAATAATTTATGACTTTTACCAATTTATAAAATAAAATCCTCTATAAAGTCCTCTATGAAAGGCACGGACGCTGACCACAGGACAATCTACGCGCTTATACAGTGTGTCCGAAAGTGGTGATGTATTGCGATTTCCGAAATAGAAAAACAGTTAAATGGGAAAAGTTTTAGACAATTCTGTTTATAATTCAATGCCGTTTAGTTTGAGATTTTTCTTTTTTTTTTCGAGATATTTCCGAAAATACCCTGTATTTTCTTTATTTATGAAAATTTCTAAAATCTTTAAAAACTTTCTTGGAGCAACTTTTTACGTAGAAAAGCCTGTGTCGTCCGATTTTATTTGCAACGTTATGGTTTCTTGGACCTATCATTAACTTTGTTTTTTCATATGGGCGCCATACCAAATTAAAAACAAAATCATAATTTTTGGTTTTTTAACCCATAATCTAACTTTTTTTACTAAGTTTGATACAACGTTAGAAGGGGCAAAAAAAGGAGCTTTTCAAAACAGTAAAAATCCAATAAAACGCCCATATTTTCCGGATTTCCGGAAAAATTACTAGTCCTATGGAAAAAAGTTAAACGGCAAAGTGTTAGGTAATAAAAAGATCTATCACTTTTTCATTTATACTTTTTTTACATAACCTCAAAAATTATGTAAAAATTAAAATAACCAAGTTTTTATTTACGATTTTTTTTTTTTTTTGTCAAATTTGGTAAAAACTTACCTTTTTATATCCCAGACACACTGTAATTTTTTTGATTAAAAATATTTATTTTTCCACCTTATTTTGACTTTCAATCGAAAATTCTCACTTCAAAATATCTGTTTTTTTAAAAAGTCGGTGGGTTTTTGTTTGTTGAAATCTCTACTTCTCTACTACTTCTACTAATCCGAAAATTTTGTTTTAATCATTATGTACAATTTTTAGCTATTTATTAAAATTTACCATTTAATTATTTAAAAAACGTAAGATTCCATGTTACATTAATAAACAAAAAAAATTAAAAAACCATAAAACGTAGATTACAAAAAAACATGCGAAAATAGTTGTTCGAAATATTGAAGATTTAAAGGGGATTTCATCTAAAAAATGTGACTGCTGCAATTTTTTTTAGTTACAAAGTTGATTTACTAAATTCTAATTACACTTATGTCATAGAAAATCTTATAATATATAAATATACATGTATAGCAGAAGAAGAAGTTGAAAAGGCTTTTGCCAGTTCTCCCACTTTATGCACATACATTGACAGGTTTGCGCCGAATCTAAACGAAGTGGACGCGATACATTGGCGTACAAAATTATTTTATAGATGTTAATAATAATTTCGAGTAAATAGTTTTAATAAATTGTGAATAGCTGTTAAAATTTTGTAGAATTATGATTTGGATATTATAATACATATTTAATAATTATTTATAGTCCACAAATACATGCGATTGTCCGGTTTCAACGGTAACAATTTAAAATTAGTTATTCTATGAAACGATACTGGCAGGTAAACATTACTGCGAAATTCTCGAAGCCGTCCAACGTGATTTGATGTTTACCCCCTCTCTACCTACAAAAAGCCTTTCCAACTTATGTGCCTGCTATAAATCGTGCTATTGATTTTAGATACTTTATACTGATTAGGTTATTTATTACAATATTTTTAAATACAATAATCTTATTATTTATAACCTTATTTTGAATTCTAATAACTTATCCATTAGTTTCTGTATCTTTGATGGCATTTCTTCATCGTTAGATCCGACAAACCTTCCCGATTCTAGTAGATCTTCGAAATTTTAAAGACCATCACCGTCTTCGTCTCCAATATTACTTCCAGTCTGCATTGGATCTTCATCCACAATTTCAACTGAATCATTAACTTCCTCGTAGGTTTTTTCTTCCACATTGGAGCATTTTTCAGAACCATGACAATTTGAACATAAATTTGTGCATTCTAAACCATGTTTTTAGCAGCTACTTTTTTAACTGTTGCATCCAGTTTTACAGCTGCAGCAAATACTTTTGAGGAATATTTCCGGAATTAATTCCTTTTCCGTAAATTTGGGCATAATGATACGTTGATGTTGCTTCCAGTCCCAATCTGTTGCTGTCAGTTTATTATCCAGCCAAGTTTGAAGCTGATAATATGCCCTGTAACAATGTTGTTCTGCTGCACCTTCTGTGGGTGGGAGATTTGCCAATTTGAAATATGATTTAATTTTTGCCAATTGATATTTTCGAAATTTTAATTGATTTAGTGTTATATTATCATCATTTTTACATTAATAAATAGATTTGATTAATTGTAATCCATTTTTTTCGATATCTTCTTTG
>OV651829.1:13081878-13094378 GCA_927349885.1 Psylliodes chrysocephalus
TTCGTGATTTCGATTACCGATGAGGACGCTTTCGTATGTAAATAAACCTGTTGTTTACTTTATATTGTTTTCTGGTATTTCTACCTGCCTTGGCTATTAAAATGTACTTAGCTACGTATTTTTGGACTTTAAAGCTATCACAAAATGTTATTAGTTATACTTTGTTAGAAGCTGTTGTTAGAAGTGATTGTGTTTTAAATTTATTTTATTTTATAAAAATAAGTGACGAAAGTGAAGTTTTCCTTACTTTAGCTTCAATTTTTGGATATATTGGTGCTAATGCAGAGAGTAGATGCATTACAGAAGGTGAGCAGTTACTAAATGCAAACCACAAAATTTTAATTGGCACAACAACCAAAAATGAGGAATATGTGAAAATATTAGCTCTGTGTCTACAAACCAGTGCAATCAAAAGCAACCCTCATGAAATAAATGGGAAATTTATTTTTAAAGAAAATAATATTCTGGGGATCAGCGAGTTTACATGCACCTGTAAGGCCGGTTTATCTGGAACTTGTAAACATATAAGGGCAGTTTTATTAAAGTGTACCAGGTAATTATTAATATATTGTACCTAAAACATAATATAATATACTAAGATTTAATTCGGAGTTCACTTTAAATTCATTTAATAATAATAATAATAATAATAAATTGCCTTTATTTGCTTGTAATATACAATGCACATAAACATCATGAGGCAAAGTCTAGCTTGCGCTACTCAACTTAACCTCAACATAAATATAAATTTAAAATAATCAAAAGGTATCCATCATTTACAATATAAAAAAATAAGAAATTTAATATACAATTAATTTATGAATAAAAAATGTTAACCCTGTATTTAATCTAAACTGAAATCAATGGAACTTAAAATACAATTAAATAAAGAAAAATGTTTGAAATTAATAATATATTAACGTTAGCACTGTATTTATTGCTCAACTAATAGCAACGTTTTATAATTTTGTTTTAAAAATGTCAGCGAACATGTCCTAATTTCCCTAGGTAGACTGTTATATATTGAAATGGCGTTATATGTGAAAGATCTTTTGAAAAATGATAATCGGTAATTCGGAATCGTTAAGTTGTGTATATATCTCAAATGTAAACTGTGCAGATCTTTCCGATATATCAATTTATTTTTTAAGTATATGGGAGTTGAGGTTAAAAGAATTCAAAATACCGTGGCCGCCATCTGATGTTTAAATAAATTTCCTATATTTTATTTGATAATCTATGATACTTTCTGATACTAAATACAAAACGACAACAACAATTTTGAATCTTTTGAAGTCTGTATTTGGTTATTTGATCCAAACAAGGATAGTAAATTAAAAGTCCATAATTTAGGATGGACAATACAAGACTTGTAACGGTTGGAACCGATTTCGTTATTTGACCCAGACATAGTAACGGTTGTAACCGTTTTCGTTATTTTGAAACCACCATCTCTACACAAACGTCATTTGTCGTTTATGCCTTGTGTCAAAACTCGGGTTGTCATTTCGATTTACCTCTGTCATCGAACAAGTTGAATTATTGAATTTTAATTATCTTTTATCTAGTACATCCGATGTACTAATTGTCTTTAATATTTTCAATTACCGTCTTATTTTATAAAGGTAAGTTTCCTACCGATATTTTGTTGAAAATATATATTTTGTACAAGAAATTCTAATTAAAATGTCAAATCTGAAACATAACCTCAACATTGAATAGCACATGATAAAATATTTTATATAATTTTATCTATTATTTTGTTAGGAAAGAGATACTATGCTTTACTATTTTTAAATGTGTTAAATAAGACTTTTTCTTTTCCTATTAAATTTGGTCTCGGTGAAGCTATTCAAATAATAGTATTAAATTGTGAATTTGATAGTAAAAAGCATTATCTGTTTTCTATATACTCTTCCTGACTCCTTTCTTTATATTTTTACCTTTTTCCTTGTAGCCTGGCTGTATATAGATGGTCCTATAGAAGTTGTATATAGATGGTCCTATAGAAGTTGTATATAGATGGTCCTATAGAAGTTGTATATAGATGGTCCTATAGAAGTTGTATATAGATGGTTTCAGTAAAAGTTCAGTTAAAATTATATCGATGGTTATATAGAAGTTTATCGAAAAAGATTGTTAGGAAGAACATTCCAGCTGCATGTGTAGAAATATTGAAACTTCGAAGTTTGGTTCCAGCTACAGAGGTTGTTTCAAGTATTTCAAGAGGTTTAGTTCGAGCCATCCAAAGAAGTGTATGAGATTTAACTTTACCTAAGAAGAATTATCAGTTGGTGATATCCAAGCCTATCATACGAATCCCCTGTACCTGCTACCTGTTATACCACAGATAAGTTTTCAATAAATCATTTAAA
The DNA here is from genome assembly GCA_927349885.1 of Psylliodes chrysocephalus. NCBI lineage: Eukaryota > Metazoa > Arthropoda > Insecta > Coleoptera > Chrysomelidae > Psylliodes > Psylliodes chrysocephalus. Next base: position 13,084,254 of record OV651829.1, read on the forward strand.
TTTGAATAAGTAAGTCTCTGTGAATTAGAATTTGTCGCTACTTTATCTAATACCTTATTTAATTATTGTATCTAAATGGTTAGTGATTTTCTATATTTTATCACTAATCGATAATCAAGTTTTAAATACACTGAAAACACTAAATAGTGAAATTACAGCTAAAATCATTGGTTATTTGTGGCCAGTGATTTTGACTGTTATTTCACAGTCACTTTAGAATGATATTTACACTGGATCATTGTAAAATTGCATTAATGACTGTAAAAAAGCATTGATTACTTTAAAAATCAGAATAGGCTTGTAATATTTATTATACACTAAACTCTGTATTTTTCCACATGCAGTTAGTATTATTACAAACTACTCTGTTATTTAACCCTGTAATTTTTTTGACAAGTTGTGATTTTACCTTGTGAGTTATCTGTATTTTTACAACTTACTGAGTAATATCACCCTGTAATTTTTTACATATTGCGATTTTACCTTGTCAGTTATCTGTATTTTTACAACCAAGTGTGTAATATAATCCTGTATGTATTTACAAGATGTGATTTTACTTTGTAATTTATTTGAAATTTTTACATTACACTGTAATTAATTTAGGTTGTGATTTTACCTTGTGAATTATCTGTATTTTTACAATGAATTATTAGGTCAAATATACAGGGTGATCCAAAAGTATAGTATTTAGATCACTCTATATTCAAGACATTGTAAGGTACGTATATAAAAAGAATACACGACACACGCATTTTAAAATTTATTTAAATATCAAATAACAAAACATTTTATTATTAACTTAAAAATTAAAAGCAAGTATAAAAAAATTAGAAGTATTACGAAAAATTCAGATACAGATCAATTTCTATATTTTAAATAGTTGGAGCATACAAATTTATTGTTTAAAAATATGATAAACTAAAATATAAATTATGTCTCAGGCCTGAGAAATAAACATTAGAACGTCTACAGTAGAGTCCGATTAAAATAAAAAGAACACAGCTACGTCATAACAATTATTTTGTAGTTCAAATACTTATCTATAACTATCAATAAATATATAGAATAAATAAGTTGTTGGGTGTAAAAAAATATTTCTATAAACACGCCACTTTTTAAACACCTAGTAGGCGACTATCGCCTATCGCCAATGAATTACTTCGTCAAGTGATGACACAGCTCTATTCTTCTTATTGTAATCGGACAATATATAAAATATTTTATATTTGATTGTCTTATCTAAACTAAAAACTAGGAAACAAATTCTTTTTATATAATAAAAATGTAAAAAACTTAAAAAAGTAACTCTCACAGGAAACAAATAACAGTCTTATTAACAATGTTCTTAAATATTTTTTAATTTATTCATCAAAGTGAACACCTTTTTTTGTTGTAGTTGATTTAGCTTCACTTATAGGATGTAACTTTAAATGATACCTCTGTATCATCTCTAATGTAGCTCCAACTTTCTTCGGGTACTCTAACATCCCATCTATAAAAAATTGCAAACTTATATTGGTAACAAAAAACTTTGATTCTAAAGCTAAATACAAAGAACTAATGATGTTTTGACTTAATTTTTCTAAATGCTGAAAAGTTTGATTTTCTAAAACAAATTCATCCGCAAGGCTTACTTCATTTTTAACATTACTTAAAAAATCAGGTTTACACTTAGTCACGTTAACATCAGTATTAGCATTGTGCGACCTGAGAATATGGTTACTTAAATTTGAGACCTTGTCGTATCGTGTTTTAGATTTGCAATTTTGAAACGGACATTTCATTGAAATTCCTGATTTAATATGATCATACAAATGTTTGGAAAATAACTTTTTATTATGATCTACAAATTTACAACCTTCTACACGACATTTGTATCTTTCATCTAAAAGCTTTATTTGTGTTTTTTCATTCGAATGATTTCGAACTATGTGACTTTTGTAGTTAACATAGCTGCTTAAAAATGCATGACAATTAGTTCGAATGCATTTAAATTTTACGTTAGACACATTTCTGTGAAAATTCTGATGCACTTCGTATTTTTTAATTAGTCTGAATGAAATTCCACATATTTTACATATAAACATAATATTAAAATAAACGTTTTTTACTTACCCTAATAATATAAAACTTTGGACCATTACAAATAACACATCACACACCAAGCAGAAAGCACAATATTGCAACTGGTGCGACATAACAATTCATGTCCAAGCTCGTTAGAGACTTACGCGTCATACAAACTTTTGATTGGTGCAGAGACACAAGGATCTTGAGAAATCACAACACTCTTGTAATTTCACAGTATAGCTGTATAGTTTGTAACGATGCAAGGTGCTCCATCGAAATACAAGGTGGATCACCAAAAATTTGCGACTTGAGTTTTTTCGTGTTGATGTAAAAAATAAAAAAATGCTCGTACAGGTCGTTTTTAGTTTGAAGAGGGATACTTTTTTCTAATTGCAGCATCGGAACTTCAACTCTTGGGCAGCGGGGCGAACAACCCCTACAATATAAATAGGTAAAGTACCAAGATTGACACATCATTGAAAATGTAATTTGATGGAGAATGTGGCAATAAGACTATTCATAGCGTTACTTTTGATTTTCGTGCCCTTCAGTTTGATAAAAAAACTGTAATGTACTATAAAGGGTGACACTTAATTTGAAAGCTAATTTTATTATTAATGGACATAACATTAATCTAAATATTTCCATATTACACTTGAAACAAAATAAAATTGGCAATAATACAAACAATGACTAATTTTCACTATGTTGCAAGTATAATATGGAGATACTTAGATTAATGTTATGTGGTGCATTGAAAAAGTTATAAAATTAGCTTTTAAATAAAGAATTACACTTTACAATAGTTAACAATTTTTACAAGCTAAAGGGGGCTAAATCAAAAGTAAAGCAATGAATAGCCTTATGATTGAATTTTAGGGGTTGTTCACCCTACTGCTTAAAGTGCTTATGTTGCAATAAAAAAAAAGAAAAGTTTCAGTACAAACTATATAGACCTTTTCGAGCATTTTTTGTTTTTTTGCAATAAAACGTAAAAAAACCTGATAAGAGGAAAGATTTTGGTGGCCCACCATGTATATTGAATGATAAACACAATTATGGAATTTTACAAAATTATTGTGAAATTAAGATGCTAAAACGGCCTAAGTATATTATAACTCTGCATATGTGAATAACTAGATTTAATTGTATTTTTACGAGTGTAAATTCACAGAATATTTTTAAAATTACAAGTATATAAATATTGTATCTCTACAAAATATTTGTAAATTAACCTATATATTTTTATTTTGATAAAATTATTATAAAATCCCTTTATTTTTTAACAATTACTGTATATATGTAATGTTACATATTTATTGCTACATTCCACAATGTGAAGCGAACTTATAGATGTTGAGAATTTACAAAACATGTGTGAATCCGTTCATATATTTGTATTTTCACAAGATTATTGTTAGATCCTTTTATCAGTTAAAATGACAAGGTAATCGTATAATTTTAAACAATTATTTTGTAAAATTACAAGGTTGATACTTACCTAAATATTGTTAATTTACAGGAGATTAGTGAATTAACTCATAGATCTGTAACAATACCAAAACTTTTGTGTTTTCACTCTTTATTTTCCCACAAAAATGTAAAAATGCAAGTACGTTAGGTCCAAATAAATTCGTATTTTTTATACAATTAAAACTTAGTATTTTTCCTCTAAAAAATATTTTTAGTAAAAAAGTTTATAATTTTAAGAAGAGTGTAACCCTTTCTACGGTAAAAATCAGTAAAAGTTATATTTACAATCATTAAGTTGTGAGACTTGCAGCTAGTATCATAAGCTTTCCAAATTCTGGTAAACAATTTATTTTCATTGCACAAGGATCTTGAAAAAACACAACTCTTATGGAATTTAATAAAATTAATGTGAAATTAAGATGCTAAAACGGTCTAAGTATATTGTAATTCTACATTGTATGTGTGAATAACAGGATATATACGTACTTTTACAAGGCAATGTAAATTCACAGATGGTGTGTAAAATTACATGTGTAAAACGGATTTAAAAATATTGTATAACTACAAAATATTTTTAAATTAACCTATATACTTTTATTTTGACAGGATTATTGTAAAAGTCATTTTATTTTCTATTAATTACAGCAATAATGTAATTTTACAGAATTATTGTTAGATTACAAATGGATATTGTACTTACGGATATTGTAAATTTACAAGGCAGTTGTGAATCAACCTATATCTTTGAATTTTCACAAGGTAATTGTAAAAACACTTTCATCATTTAAGATTACATAGTAATGATACTACCATCATATAATTTTACATATCTCTTGTAAAATTACAAGTTTAAAACGTACCAAAATATTGTAAATCTACAGACGATTTGTGAATTAATTCATATAACTGTAATAATACTAAAAGTCCTGTGGTTTCACCTCTGATTATTCCTCTAAAACTGTAAAAATGCAAGTAAATTAGATATGCCTCAAATAAATTCGTATTTTTACATTAAGAAAAGTATTTTTAGCAAAAAGTTTGTACTTTTAAGAACAATCGAATCCGTTTTACAGTAAAAATCACTGTAAGTTATATTTACAATCATTATGTTGTGAAACTTACAGTTATTATCAAAGTTTTTTTACATTGTAGGCACCAAATTTTTTTCAGTGTATAGTGGCGCTAAACATTCTTTTTCAAAGTAATACGAGTTGTTTAATAACCTGACCCACTCCCCAAATAATAAGAGCTTAAAACACTATAAATATAGATAAAATAACAAGATCATATTACAGACTTTCACAAAGCAACTTACGTAATTTGAAATTAAAAATACCTCGATTCCTGTATAATTGACGAATAACCAGATACGATTTTTTGACAAGAAGCGAAACATAGTCTTGAAACCTTAATTTGCAGTCATAAGTAATGCCTAAGTTTTTGGCACTTCTACATGATTTTAGAGGTTCATTTTGAATGAATAACTTAAGGTTCTGTTGCACATTATGTTGTATATTTTTAGGACAAAATAATATTGTATGACATTTAAAATATATTTGTATACTTTTAGATCTAGTGTTAATACTTTGGAAAAACTATCAAGTACGGATGTAAAATGCTACTGGACACATACAAAATTTTGTACATTGGTGGATGAGTGAACAATAAAAGGGCGTCTTTCTAGTAATCACCAAAAAACAATATATGGAATCAATGTTGCCGGTCACAGGTAGGTAACGCGCTATATCGTTTCTTCTCATGCATATACAAACGTCATTTATTTTTCACTTTATCACAGACAAAGCAGGCCAGTACTGAAAATGTTAAGAGAAAAATTCTTTAAAAATTTTTGGACAATTTGTGTACAAAATTATTTAATATTTTAAGAGTGTGAGGTAAGTAATTAAAACTTAATTATACGTTTAATTAAATCAGTTGCGAAAATATAACTTTTCCTTGTCCTTGCTTTTCTTTAACTTCGTCTAGTTTTTTAGTACGCGCCAGTATACGTCTGCAGTAGATTAAAAGAATATAACTACAATTTAATGCCCAGCTAAATATTTAACGCGAAAATTAATCACCGTTTTAATTCTTTGAATAAACTTTCAGTTAAGAGAATTTCTTATTTCGCGATTGCGAAATTAAATAAAAAATAGCTAACTGGCAAACTTTCTAGACGAAAGAGAGGCAAAACAAGACGCGATTATTAAAAACTAGGCGCCGGTATAGAATTATATCAATCCAGTTTAGATGAATTGAAAGGATAAGGAAACGCTTTGTAGGGCGAAGATAAAAATAAAACGAATGGAGAAAACATGAGGGTGAATAAAGTTTTTAGATACTGTTGAGCTAAATCGAGTGATTTGTATAACAGAATATTCATTACTCAAAAGTTTTAACCCACTTGTCCCTGAACCATGAAAGACTCAATAAAAACTCATTATATTTTAGAAATTTCTTTATTTTAATCTTATAAACAATGTTTGATATATATATTACCAAAAAAATCCAAATTTTTCGCAAAAACCACTGTCCTATATATAGGACGTCAGGAAAAAGTACTACTTTCACTTTGTACTATGATAGTCGACAAAACATTTGACATGAAGTCCAATATCACACTTTACACACCTTGTAGTGGTTTTAAGATGACAGTGTCGGCATCTGGTTTGTTTATCTTGCGGAATGACATAATGATTCATTCCATCAAACCGCGAGTCAATATTTTTTCTTTGACTTGGGCGACCCTTTGAGTAGGTGTTAGTTTTTTTGTTTGTTTGAAGAAGAAAAGTAGCTATTCTTCTTCGAAAAGCTAAATGGTCTAGCTGTTGATTTTGATTACGACATAGTTGCCATGCGTTTTGTATTGCCATATCGATACAGTGTGAAAATATGCAAAAGTACCATTTTTTGCCTCTAATTCCAGTGCGGTATAAAGAAATGTTTTGGTCACTTCTATCGACGCCGCCCATATTCTCGTTGTATAGTTTTATCATAAATGGCTGGGGTACTAGAACTGATTTTTTTTCTTGCTGGGAGTACCGCTTTACCATGCGAATGGGATTTACACCAACAGAATTTGATGCTAAGGACACTACGCTGTTATCATTCCAACACAGAACTGTTAGATTTTTATAAAGATCTGTTTTGTAATCATGCGCTCCCCTTGCAGATTTTTTCATTTCAGCTGTTGATTTCAAAGGATTATTTACAATTCTATTACTTCGAATTGTACCATTTCCCCATATGCCATTTGCCGATAGTTGTTCAAAAAGCGGCAATCCTGTAAAGAAATTGTCAAAAAAGATATGAAATCTACTATCTGGCCACCGACTTCTAAGAACATCTACAAAGGTAAGGACTACGCCAGCACCCACTCCCAATTCCTTATATTCTGGTGACACGTGAGTGGACGCTCCTTGATATGGTTCAAACCAATTTATATATCCATTTCGTGTGCAGCCTACCCAAAGTTTGTAACCCCATCGTATAGGCTTACCTCTTATGAACTGTTTAGCGCCATGTCGTCCAAAATAAGGCACCATTGCTTCATCAACGCTGTGGTGTTCTTGATGGGGTGCAAATTTCAAAAAGTTTCGGTTCAATGCTGTAAAGAGGGGACGTACTTTCCCAAATTTGTCATTAGGAGCAAGGTTATTATTATCAGCTATATGAAATACCTTCATAATATGATCAAACCTATCTCTTGAAATAGCACTAGACACTAGTTGATTATGCACGTCTTTGTCCTTTTCCCAAAACATTTTTCTTCTGGGGTACGGCACATAACCGCTCAGTATAAGAATTCCAACAAAGCTTTTCATTTCTGCTACAGTTATTGCTTTATTATTGACATTCTTCATTGCTGCATATCTATTTGATTCATTCGTTAACATATTAAAAATATCATCATCAAAAAGACTAAAAAAAAGTGAAACTGGTGATAGTTCTTCGTTATTTTCTGGTTCTAATTGCTCAAATGGCTCAGACTGATTAGAATCGGGCACATGGGAGTCCGTCCAATCGAAAAGTTTAGCAGATTTTGAAACTGAAAATTTAGACTTGGGAACTGACCTTGATAAAGGAATATTGCTATCATCTGCGTCTGAATCATCGAGCTGCGATGGTACTTGTATCTCAGCTAGTGTTCGTAGTTGTGAAGAAGGTAAATTATCAGGAGACATAATATTTTCATCTCCTGAATCTTCATCAGTCTCAGCTCCGTCATCTGGTGGAAGCATTACAATGTCTACCGCAGGATGTGAAAACTCATCTTCTTCTATCATCGCCAAAGCTTCATGCAACGAAAAGCCTCTAAAACAACATAAAAAATTATATACATCAATAAAAATACAAATATAGTATCTCTAATAAAATATAGTATCTCTAATAAAATATAGTATATATATTCCTGACGTACTATATATAGGACGGCCTTATATAACCTCACTTTTTGAAGAGTAATAATGGGGTATTTGAACTGAAAATCTATCAGCAGCAATATTACAGTTTTTATGATATACTTACTATAGAAATGGATAATATCTCAAATGACATTGATTTTTTAGCTTACCTTGAAAATCTGATGTCATAATCACTCATTTTCACAATAGTTTTTACTGAGCAAAATTAACACGAATAAGGAAACAACATATTTGTGTTTCATTATATTGACAGCGTTAGGTATTTAGAAATACATCCACAGGTGGCGCTTCTAGGAATTTAGCCAGGGACGTACCCAGAAATTTTTTAATTTAGTGTCCTTCTATTAGGACGTTAGGGAAATCTGGGTTTATACCGGAAGTCCACATATTTCTTTTTAATATCCCAAATGTAATATATTTGAGTAATTTGACAAGAGAGCAATTTAAAAAAGTAAAAAAGGTATTCACAGGTTGCTAGAATGTTGTTTACCGTCAAATTTTTTTTGCTATTTAAAAAGAAAAACAAAAAAAATAATAATTTTTTTCCTAATTCACCCCCTTACGAGCGAATTTTAATCATAAAAGCTGAACTTGTCTGGGAAAGGGATAGGCCAGCCATTAGAGATAAATAATTCACATTAATTACAGAAGTTTTCAAACTTTGTTGGAATATTTATTAAATTAAAATAATTGTATATTTAATTTTGCAACTTTTTCTGAGGTCCAGAACATACTAATAATTCCAAAAACTTAAAATTCATTATAACTTTCTTAAAAAAATTGCAAATGTGCTGCAAACTTGAAGGAATATATACTGTATTATTTTCAACTTTATATCAGATTTGCAACTTTTTTGAAAGTCCGGAACATGATCTTTTTTTTAAATAGTCTTTTTGTTTATGTCGTAGACAAAAAAAATTGCAAAAGTGCTGGAAACCGATGACATAACAGCTATTCCAGTTTTCAGCCTTTTATTTTGCACGGAACAATTTTGTTTTTTGTAAAAAATATTTTTTTATTTTCCTCTAATTTTGTAAAAAAATAGCAAAAGTTTTAAAAATTGGTTGCAAATGTAAATATTATTTTTGTTAACAAGCTGGTAAATTTGCAACTTCGGACAAGATTCGAAACTTTGAAAAATTAACAAAACTCAAGAATTTGCACCATGGAGATAATTAAATTTTATCTTTAACAGGTTGAGTGCCAAGCTTTTTAGCAGAGATGGGGAGGATTCGAATCACATAGGATTCGAATCCTTTTTAAGGATCCGAGAGCGGGATTCGAATACTTTAGAAAAAAAGGATCCGTGACCCGAAATCGCAGAGAAAATCTTAAAGGATTCGTATTCGAATCATCAATATCAGTCTCGGATCCTTTTAGAGACCAAACTACGCCGGCGCGAACGGCCGACTCAAGCTTGGCTTGTCACGAATTATAAACTAAAAACTAAAACAGACTGAGACTGAATAGAAAACCGATGTATTTGGCGTTGTGCACGATTACAGAATTAACAAATAATCTAATATACAGTTAAGTAAAAAAAAATCTACATCCACATCCACATGTAGGTATATTATTTATTTTTCTAATTTTTGCACGATATACAAAATAAATATGTGGGTGATATTAGTCTATTAAACGAATATAATATATAAATTTATTTATTTATTTATTTATTTATTTATTTATTTATTTATTTATTTATTTATTTATTTATTTATTTATTTATTTATTTATTTATTTATTTATTTATTTATTTATTTATTTATTTATTTATTTATTTATTTATTTATTTATTTATTTATTTATTTATTTATTTATTTATTTATTTATTTATTTATTTATTTATTTATTTATTTATTTATTTATTTATTTATTTATTTATTTATTTATTTATTTATTTATTTATTTATTTATTTATTTATTTATTTATTTATTTATTTATTTATTTATTTATTTATTTATTTATTTATTTATTTATTTATTTATTTATTTATTTATTTATTTATTTATTTATTTATTTATTTATTTATTTATTTATTTATTTATTTATTTATTTATTTATTTATTTATTTATTTATTTATTTATTTATTTATTTATTTATTTATTTATTTATTTATTTATTTATTTATTTATTTATTTATTTATTTATTTATT
>OV651829.1:13096878-13100369 GCA_927349885.1 Psylliodes chrysocephalus
ATCAAGGTAGGCTTCTCTTTAGGCAGTATAACCCCTAAAAACCACAAAAAACGGTTTAAAGATTTTTAAGCTATATATCGATGAAGGATAAACTTGGAACATGAGTATTTAACAGGAAAGGAGAAAGAGACTGATAAAAACCAAAAATGTCGGTTTCAACAAGTATTGTTATGAAGTTAGCTCGTTAACTCCTAGGGTGCAGTAGAATTTGTGTTGTGGACAATTGGTACACTAGCTTACAACTGGCGCATTTACTTTTAGACCAAAAAACGCACTTTAGGAACTTTTCGAAGCAATTGTAAAGGAAATCCAACTAATGTTACCAAAAAGAAATTAGGAAAGCATGAGACAATATGTGAAGAAAATGAAAGAGGTATACGTGTATTGAAGTAGCGCAATAAAAAAGACGTGCTACTCCTATCAACACATCATACCAATAAAACCACTGACGTTCAAAGACGCAGTAAGATGATCAAAAAAACCTGAAGCAATTATCGATTACAATTTGGATAAAAGTTATATTAATCTATCAGATCAAAGGGCCAGCTACAGTTCTGCTTTGCGTCGCACAATAAGATGATACAAAAAGTATTTATGATGGTCAACGCCCATTTTATATACAAAGATGCTAAAAATTTCTCAATGTCAATCACAGATTTTCGAAATTCTGTTATAGAACACTTATTGAAGTATGAATTCCCAAATCAGGAATCGAAACCAGAAACAAGAAAATGTTTAAGTGCACACACTTTATTCTAACAGAAAGGAAAAGCTAGAGATAATAGAAGATATTGCTGAGGATGCTACAAAAAAAAGCAGGAAAATCTAATAGTGAAAAATAAGGTGAAAAAGGTAGTAACTTCGACTTTTCGATTTTTGGATTTTTCGATTTTTCAATTTTTCGATTTTTTGATTTTTCGATTATTTGGTTTTTCGATTTTTCGATTTTTCGATTTTTCGATTTTTCGATTTTTCGATTTTTCGATTTTTCGATTTTTCGATTTTTCGATTTTTCGATTTTTTGATTTTTCGATTTTTTGATTTTTCGATTTTTCGATTTTTCGATTTTTCGATTTTTCGATTTTTCGATTTTTCGATTTTTCGATTTTTCGATTTTTCGATTTTTCGATTTTTCGATTTTTCGATTTTTCGGTTTTTCGATTTTTCGATTTTTCGATTTTTCGATTTTTCGATTTTTCGATTTTTCGATTTTTCGATTTTTCGATTTTTCGATTTTTCGATTTTTCGATTTTTCGATTTTTCGATTTTTCGATTTTTCGATTTTTCGATTTTTCGATTTTTCGATTTTTCGATTTTTCGATTTTTCGATTTTTCGATTTTTCGATTTTTCGATTTTTCGATTTTTCGATTTTTCGATTTTTCGATTTTTCGATTATTTGATTTTTCGATTTTTTTGATTTTTCGATTTTTCGATTTTTCGATTTTTCGATTTTTCAATTTTTCGATTTTTCGGTTTTCTTTTATTGAATAAGAAGTTAATATTGTTTAACGCCGCACCGCTGTACCGGTCGGAGTGGGGGGTGTTAGGTTTTTTTTCGTAACAGTGTTACGGAAATTCTTGATTTGGTCGCCGCGCTCAAAGCCCGCGATAAAAGCTATGCAATAGCTTAAAATAGACTCGAGTTCAAAATACGTCGAAACCTTTTGATGTTACTACTTCCGAACGGTACTGGAAAAACAAAACTCCAACTGTCGCAGAAAACGCCAGTCTTCAAAAAGTTTGCAAAAGATGCAGTTTTGTTTTTTCGACACGAGTTTGTGTTTTGTTCTTATTTTGTCCATTTAGTGGAAAAACGCTATTAGTGTCTGAGGACTTTGGAATTGGAAACACATAGATTCACGTCATAATCTAGGAAAGTATCTACATTCCAAACAAATATTGACATAAGTTATATCATCTACTAAGATAAGTAAGCAGAGTTTTAACATTTGTAAGGAAATATTATCATATTCGACAGCACTAGATTTAATACCACGAATGACTTACGGATTGTATCTTGATCAACCAATAAAAAATAAAAAACATGTATTACTAAAATATCCAGTTATTTGCATAAAAGTCAATTTTAGCAATATAGTCAGCTGATTTGTGAAATATACTAATAAAATAAACATTTATTTCATTGCGATTACGTAGATTAGGAGAATTTTTTTTTTTATTTTTGTCGCTGTCAATTTACCAAATAAACCGTTTTTTTTTTTCTCCTAGTTGAAGTTAATGCAAATTTTCGACATTCTTTGTAAAGATTTCAGTTTTGTGAAGTAGGATTACTTTTATATTTTCAAAGAGATTTAGTCCGTTCTTTCAGAATTAACTTAAGGAGGTCCTTTCGCCACCAATGTTAAATAAAAAATATTAGATAATGACTAAAATTAATTTTTTTCTAATAGTAGAAGTCCTTATTTATCTAATAGTGAACTTTTAACTATACCTTACCGTGCAAATTTAAAATTTTTTTTTTAAATTTGTGTGTTTGTACAGTTTTTTACGAGAAAGTAAGACTTCAACAACAATTTTCACTGTACACTGTACAAATACTCACATTTTTAAAAAAAAAAATTCTCAGAAATTTGCACGGTAAGGTATAGTTAAAAGTTCAACATTAGATAAATAAGGACTTCAACTATTAGAAAAAAAATAAATTTTAGTCATAATCTAATATTTTTTATTTAACATTGGTGGCGAAAGGGGTGGCGAAAGGACCTCCTTAAGATTGTCAGTTAGCCAAGGTACAGATGGTTTACCTACTCGAATATTTTTGTGTGGTGTATGCATATCAAATAGGAGAGATATTTGTCGACTAAAAATCGTACTTTACAATTTATGTTATCTTGGTTAAAAATATTTCCTCTTAAGAGGGAAATTTACATTACACACTGAAAGACTTATATCAAGTTATAGTTGATAAGTTATTATTGAAGTTATCAAAATTGAAATTTTCTGTTTAGGCTTATTTACATCTATATTCAAATTACAGAATCGCATTTTGTTGTGAACACATCAGAAGAAACAATGGCACTATTGTGGCATATATCGTTATAGCTAATAAAATAAAGTCACGACAACTCGCCGATGTGGCAGCTATTCTAATAGGTTTATTGATATTTTAGCAGTATCCAGATTTTAAAAGTTTTTACTCTCAGATTTAAGAACATGTACGTAAAATTTACATTTCCAAGATTAATAAATTATGATGATCTAACATAGACACCACCAGTTTTTCCAATTCTATCTTCTATGAAACTTATAACCAGGTAGCTTAGCAGCGTAAGAATCAATTGTACATTTGATTCACGTTTCAGTGACACCTACTATATGCGCTACGATAGGCGCTAAAATATCTTATATGTTATAATGATGAAATAGACTATTTATTTATTCATTAATCTTGATAATAAATTTACAATTTCGGAATTTAATTTTCCAGGATTGGACAATTTATTATTAACTGAATGATATACTCCAATGA
>OV651829.1:13100869-13205869 GCA_927349885.1 Psylliodes chrysocephalus
GCAGGTTGCTTTCAATCTTGGACTCCAGTATGTGCACCCTCAAACTGAGTAATGCTACCCATACATTATGATAAGTGAACCGGTCGCGGAAGGCGTTCTTTGTTACCGAATAGAAAAGATAACGCGATCCATTTTAAATGCTTTTCCAGGGGCTGGTTACTGATTTTGAAGTTCTGGCAATCGACCAAACTTTTTCCGAAACACAGATGTCAAACCTCGAGTGTTGTTGATGTTGGTGGAAGTTCTGTGGACCAGCGAGTAGTATTTAGGAACCGTGAAAAGATCTTGTTGTTGCTCGGTACTTTTCCGGTACCTCCATATGCACCCATAAAATCTTCAAAGACAAGGTCAGGGTAATTTTGGAGCTGGTTTACTTCTTCTTCTTCTATTTTGTCATGGCGCCAGCGGGTTTTGGTGAACCATCTTCATTTTACCGTTCATGATCTTGCTTATACAATAAATGGCATCATTTATTTTTTTTTCCTAATGAGGTACGTACCTTCCCAAGACCTTTGAAGCTTCGGAGAATAACTCTTTCGTCTTTTTGAGTTATGGAGACAGACTTTGTCGCCTTCCTTGAAACATCCTTCTGTGGCTTGGGTATCGTATCGCTTATTCATTCTGTCGCTGACGATTTGAAGATGCGAGCGAACTAATTCATGCATGTCGTCCATTTTTTGTCACAGCTGGATCACATAATCTTCACCGGCTATGTCTTCTCCAGGTCGGCATCCAAACTCGAGGTCACACGGTAGTCTCATCTCACGCCCGAACAGTACCTTTGCTGGTATTTGGCCTGTAGATTTATTGGCAGCGGATTTATATGCCATTGCGAAAAGTGAAAAATACTCATCCCAATCTCGCTGATAGTTGGAAAGTACTTGACAGATGTTTACCAATGGTCTTATTCATTCGCTCTACGATTCCATCTGACTGGGTGTAATGCCGTAGTTTTGGTTTTCTTCATGCCTAGTATGTCACAGAATTCTCGGAAAAGCTGGCTTTCAAAATTTCTGCCTTGGTCACTGTAGATCTCCAAAGGCACTCCAAAACTACTAAAGAATTATTTTATTAATGCATCTGCAACAGTTGCGGCCTCTTGATTTGGAATGGCGTAGACTTCCACCCTCTTGGTGAAATAATCAATAACCACCATCATGTATTAATTAGCATTCTCGGGCATGGGGAATGGTCCAGCAATATCTAATGCAATCCACTTAAATGGATTATAGATCTTGTATTGCTTCATGGGAACCTTCCTTTTTTATTGGGGTCCGTTACTCATAGCACAGGTGGTACATTTGTTACACCAGTTCTTTATATCATCGAAATTATTCATCCTACGAAGTCTCTAAAAGGTTTTCTTAACACCGATATGTCCCAATGCTGGACTGTCGTGTAACTAACGAAGTAATTCGGCTACTTTAGTCTTTGGAATTTTAATTTAAGGGAGAGACAAAAAACAAGTGAAAATTAGGAAAAATGCCTATTGTGTAAAAACGAATAGAAATAAATAATTGAATCTAAAACTATCGAAAATAGAATACAATTTTATACAATAAGGAGTATTTTTAACATTGATTTAGAATGACATGTAATTTTAATATAAAAGAGGAGACATACAAAACAAAAATGTGTCTATAAATAAATGTTATAATTAATATTAACTTGTTTTATTTTTCAAATATCTATTCAAAAAAACAAAATAGCCATTTAAATATTATAGCACAATTTATATTATTTGAAATTTATAATAAAAGAGCAAACAGAATTAATTATGGAGTTTGATATAAATTTGTGAAATGGATCAATGGATCAATGCTTTCAAAATCCGAATAATTCATAAGAGGTATTTCCCGGAAGCGTTTTATATTCGTATTTATAAAATAATGAGTGTTGACACATATCCAATACATGCAAAACCAATATTTAAACGAAAGCTTATTAGTCTGGTTCATAAGTGCCATTTCCCTCGAAACCTGTCCTCCAGCACCGAAAATTATGATTTTGAGCTCATTCGATTTGGAATGGCATCTAGAATATTCTGTCATAATTTTAAGAGGCGCTGAAAAAAAATGCAAAAGTTATAAACAATAAAGTAAAATAAAAAATAAGGGTTTGTTTTTGTTGAAATATTTCAAAAACTATTTGAGATAATCCAAATTTGAAAAAAGATCCTTAAAGAACAGGAAATTTCCTAAAAAAAATGTCCTACCTCCCGGAACTGTACCAACAACCCTTATAATTTTAATTTAGCGGCGAAAATAACGGTAAAAACGCGTGGTTCGGCTGCCGCGCGCATCGCCCCAATCTGACACATGAACTATAAAAATTATTTTAACTGATTAAATAATAATATTAAGTTTAAAGTTGAAGGTGGTAGCCATGTGTGAGTTATAAGTTCAGAAAAGGTAAATCAAACGAGGGTGGTCCTTAGGATCTCACAAGAGTATTTTATTACGACCGGTTTCGAGGATCAGATCCTCATCATCAGGTAAGGTCTAAAATAGAGAGGAAAAACGAATGAGCTCATAACTAATAAAGTGGGTTTAAACATTTTAATATGAAAGTTGTCAAATATCAAGAACTCACCCGTAATTACTCATCTATTTAAGACTAAGTTAAGAGAATTATCCCAGGGTCGGTGTAAAAACAAGTATGCGAGTATTTTTTGAAATACATAAAAAACAATAGTTGCAACAAAAAGTTGATGTCAAAACACATAAACAAAAGTAGGTCTAAAACTATTAATTAAAATTATTAAAATATTTCACGAACGGACGAACAATTAAGACAAACAAATTTAAAAACTTTTTAAACCCTACAAGCACTAAAATGGGTTCTTGGACAAGTGTTTATAATTCTACAGGAATTAAATTTTATTTAGATTAAATATACTGATTAACGCCCTCTAGGTATAAATAGACGAATTAACCATTCTAATATTTAAGATAACAGTTTAGAGGTTATCAAATTTAAATATTTTGACCATCGGCTAATAGATGGCGTTGGCGAAAAAAAATGTGTTTCTTAATAATAATATAGGTTTATAAATTGAATTGTTTGAATTTGTACGTAATAATAAACAAAATGAAATAAATAAATTATTATTGTTAAAAGTAGAGTCTAGCATTAGCGTTGGAAAATAATTTTAGATGTACTAATATTCAAATTAAGAAGTTGGTAACAATCAACGGAAAAAGGAAATGGTGTTAAAATGAAAAGAAGAAAAAACTATTGATTTGGTTAGTTGTTTTTTGAAGTAATGTGCTGAAAAATGAAAATGGAAATGGAGACAGAATAAAAATATAAGATAAGTATAACTAATAATTAAAGTCAATAGAATTTCATAGGGAAATTTTAAAGTAAAAGGGGGGGGGTAATTTAAGGGAAACGTAGATTTTTAAAAAAGAACTGAGAACGTGGGTGTGGATTCGGAAAAAACTCACACACGCTGATTATTTCAAAACAAGAAATCTAGATTTTTTTTTGTTTTTTTTTGAGCTATTGTTAAAAGGGTTTAGAAGAGATCCCCGTTGGAAAAATTCAAAAATTTAGATTTTTCACTTTTTTATTAACAATCAAAGGCATTAAAAAATTATTTATGTAAATAAAGCCATTAGGAAAATAATGATTTAAAAAAAAAATCGTTCCTTAAAAAAATTTTTTTATTAACAAAAAACGCACATTTTAATTAACAATTTTTTTTTGTTACTAAATATTAATATTAAGGAACCATTTTTTTTAAATCATTATTTATTATGTTCTTTCGTATTATAAAAAATTTTTTTTTATTAATTTTTCATTTGTTTATTAAACAAACAATTTGTTATAAACAAATGCAATTTTACGCAATATTTTTTTAAATACTAAAAAATATTACAAAAACAACCATATATATTTTTTTATTGAGAAAAATTATTTATTTACCTTTTAAAAATATTGTACTTTTGCACTTGTAGTTTTCGTTCTGTTTTTACTCATTGTTATTAAAATAACTTATAAAGTGAAAAATCAAAATTTTTGAATTTTTTTAACGGGGATCTCTTCTAAACCCTTTTAACAATAGCTCAAAAAAATTTCTAGATTTCTTGTTTTGAAATAATCAGCGTTTTTATGATAACATTAAAATGGTGAAAATTAACTAATTAACAAAAGCATAATTAATAAAAAAAATCTGATGTGTCCAACACATGACTTTCCTATCTAGTTATTATAGGCATTTTCCGGTTATTTTGTACAACCTATTACAGCATCTCTATAAATGTTTAGAGGATAAACTAAATATATACATTTTACATATACATTTACCTCGAAACATTTTTCTATAGATATTCATTGAAAACGAAAATACTGAAAAATTTAAATTTAGCACTTTTCCATTACGGTCCATTTTAGAAAAATCATGTATAAACAAAAATTATAGAGATCGATATCGCAAACAACTTTTAGTTCAACAATTTTCATAAAAATCAGAATTTTGCACATTTTGTCAAATTTCTCGAATACGGACCATTTCAGGAAATTTTGACATAAGGCAAAAATTATAGATAATAATATTAGAAGTAACTTTTATTTGAACAATTTTCTTCTCCAAACATAAATAACAGATATATTCCATAAAATATAAAAACGGCCTCCCATAAAGTACCCCCCCCCAGATGTTCCGACTTTGTCCAAAATCTAATCATTTTACGTTAGGCCGAAATAAACCTTAAGTTTAAAATTTAATGTTTTTTCCTTTATCCGTTTTTGAGTTTTCTTCAAATTTCGAAATTTACACATTTTCTCAAATATCTCGAATACGGTCCATTTTAGAGAAATTATGTATGGGACAAAAATTATAGAGAATTATATTATAAACAACTTTTATTTGAACAATTTTTATAAAAAATTATGTTTTTTACATTTTGTCAAATTTCTCGAATACGGACCATTTTAGGAAAATTTTGCATAAAACAAAAATTATAGATAATTATATTAGAAGTAACTTTTATTTGAAGAATTTTCTTCTCCAAACGTAAATAACAGATATATTCCATAAAATATAAAAATGACCACTTATAAAGTACCCCCCCAGATGTTCCGACACTGCCCAAAATCTAATCAGCTCATTGGACGCTGAAACAAAGCTTAAGTTTAAAATTTGGTGTTTTTCTGTGTATCGGTTCATGAGTTATGCGTTATACAGACACACACACACACAGACACACAGACACACAGACACACAGACACACAGACACACAGACACACAGACACACACACACACACACAGACATCATCGCGAAAATAGTCAAAACGGATTCAGGGGACCTCAAAACGTAAAAATCCGTCGAAAACTCGAGGTCGAAAAAAATCATGATTCCTATACTTTCCTTATATCTGTATACAGATAGGAAAGTAAAAATAGTGATAAAAATTTTTTGTTTACGGATTATTGTTTATTCCACATCTACCACAACCCATTCATAAATATTGTTTGTTTACACACCAACATTAAACGTCAGACAAGGTTGAAAATGGCGTCGTTGTTTACATTACTGATATTATTGCCATGGGCGTATCATTAACAGGAAAATGGTACAGTAATAAAAGAATTCTGTTAAAATTTTTATTTATATATTTATTTACACAATGATGTATTATTTAAAAGCTAAGAATAACGATGTTTAAACAATTTATAAATAGTATGATGACCAATGTAACATTTAAAAAATATGTTTTAAACATATAATATTGCTAATACACTATTAATTTACAGAAAACTGTGCAATTTTCTGTTTGAGGTCTGAGATACTTAGATATATTGAAAAGAATTCATCTATATTTCCTGAAAGAGATCTTTTAGTTCTTATCAATACTTTTGATACTATAATCCGTTTAGAGAATGAAGAGTTAAGCATGCAATTAATAATTTAATATTTTTTAAATGTCCCTTAACTGGATACAACAAATAACAATGCAACATCATAGCTATGCATTGCTTTGTTTTGAACAACAATTGCGATTGAACAACTCTACAAATATGAAGTATAACTATATAGTACATATGAAAAATTGATATTGATTTTGTTCATATATAAAACAATTTAAACCAACTTTATTTAAGTTATAATAGGAAAGATTTTTTCAAGTGTTTTACACATTTACACGATTTGGATGTTAGTATAGCGTCTCCTTATACTTTTATATATTTATAAAATAATTTTCCTACCTCTTGTGAACCAAGTACATACTTGCTTTCTAAATGACCTATTTAAATTACCTATACTCTTTTTTAATTGTGTAAGTCCAATCTTTCTTGAATTAAATTTTTATTAAATTGTATTGGATATGTTATTGATTATAGATTATACTGTGTGCAATACACATAAAAAAGAAACTGTTGTTTACATTCTTTTGATTGTCTGATTTATACATCAATGAAACAGAATATTCGCTGCCTTGAAAATGTAAATCCATTGCTGCGATACATAATATAATAATTTTTTGTATAAATAAAAATTTCCTTTGTTTATTCCGTCGTTTTTATTTTTTATTGTTCAGCACAGCACTACATATGTTTCGGAAAACTTTTCCATCTTTGGGTGCAGTCAAAGTTTATTAAAACATGGGGACGATTACCAACAATTTAAATTTTTTTAAAAATAACAAAAACCCATTCTGTTTCAGCGTGTGAAGGGGTATTCGTAAAATTTTTTTCGAAAAACAAAAGCTTTCCTCTAAACGTGGCTGTATATTGTGAAGTATGTGGTTCGTATCCTATAAGAGCCATTACATGTTTTTCAGTTTCAGAGGTCGTTAAAGTTGTGGATAAATCAGATTTTTGAACACTATGTTCTATTTGATAAGTTATTGTTCTGCAATTAAAAATGTAGTTATTTTACCATAACTTCATGACATAGTTTCAATATTTCTATTATCTACTTGATTAAAAAATATCATACCTTTTAAAAATTGGGATAACCTGTAGGATACTTGCAGTTGGCGGTTCACTATCTGATTCATTAAACTACTTGTAGTAGTAGTAGTAGTAGTAGTAGTAATAGTAGTAGTAGTAGTAGTAGTAGTAGTAGTAGTAGTAGTAGTAGTAGTAGTAGTAGTAGTAGTAGTAGTAGTAGTAGTAGTAGTAGTAGTAGTAGTAGTAGTAGTAGTAGTAGTAGTAGTAGTAGTAGTAGTAGTAGTAGTAGTAGTAGTAGTAGTGCTGCATGCCCTGAATAGGATATAATCCGATTAAAATTTTAACAACACATAACAGACAATTATTAAAAAAAAATATATAGGTATACCTGCAGAGCTATTCTTCTACTTTTATAGTCATAAGATATTTTTTAGTAATATAAATTATATATTCAATATTATACCTTGCGAGATGGAATAAATCGTCTATACCAACTTCTTTAGAAACTGATGGAAAGCTACAAAAGGAATAAATATTTAATGATATGCAATCACATACTTTGAGGGTGCAAAAGAAGATATATTTACATTATAATTACCTTGAGGAAGATTAACTTGTTTTGAACTAGCATCATTTTTAAAATATTTCAGGCCATTCAATGTAAATAAGAAATTGCTATTCTCCAAATGGCTAGAGCAACCGTTCCAAATTGATTCCCAAAATACCAAACCAAGCTTTCTTCTCTTAAAATTTGCAGGAAACCTGAAACAGTTATTAGTATCAATTTAAAATATAACTTAAAAAGAAAAAATAAATATATGCTTGTTTATAAATGTACAAATATTTTATACACTACAGATACGCCAATGATTAAAAAATATAACCTATAATTTACTTCAATTTAAACTTACTTGTAGAACAATAAATTTGGATTTAGATAATACAATTCTTTGCATAATTCACACTTTCTAACCATATTTGCAGAATAAAATGTTTAATATTGTCCAAAAAGTATAAGAAACAATAAAGACGATTTGACAACTGATACTACTTAACCTTGTACAAAAACGATAGAAAAGCGTCATGAGTCATATGAACAATTTATGAATGGGATGCAGCTAAGCGCGGTTGCCACGTTTAGGCCGATTTTTTTATTATCACTGTACTTATTTTATATATAATTGATTAACAAAGATTATATTTGGTTTGTAGTATTTTAAAAGTTGCTTCAACCCGATCTTACACGTACTTAATAATTCAGTTAATATTAACAATATTTAACAGGAATATTAGAGGTTTCGTATTTGCTGAAAACTATTAGAAAGTAATTTATATAGACTTGGCAATGTGGTAAATCAACTGTAATCCTATCCACCACATTAGCTTAGAATGTGACTGATTGTTGTCGATCACAGTGGTTACATCTTCTGGTTTCTATATCTATGGTTTATTCATATGTCTACTTAGCACCCAAATTTTTTTTTTCCTTAATATTAATATTTAATCAGTTAAAATAATTTTTTTAGCTCATGTGTCAGATTGGGGCGATGCGCGCCGCAGCCGAACCACGCGTTTTTACCGTCATTTTCGCCGCTAAATTAAAATAATAAGGGTTGTTGGTAAACTTCCGGGAGGTAGGACATTTTTTAGGAAAATTCCTGCTCTTTAAGGATCTTTTTTCAAATTTTGATTATCTCAAACAGTTTTTGAAATATTTCAAAAAAACCAAACCGTTATTTTTTATTTTACTTTATTGTTTATAAATTTTGTATTTTTTTTCAGCCCCTCTTTGAATTTTGACAGAATCTTCTAGATTCCATTCCGAATCGAATAAGCCCAAAATCATAATTTTCGATGCTGGAGGACAGGTTTCGAGGGAAATGGCACTTGTGAACCAGACTATATGTTATAAATATGTATACGAAAGCTTGTAGAAGCATAGTAAAAATTTTAATTTATGGTCTATTTATACTCCCTTATTATTAGTATTTGCATTAGTATTATGATTAAGGATTAAGTTTAACCTTTACAATGTAAAGGGGTTCCTTTCATTCTATTTTCTCCTACAATTTGTAATTGGATAGTTGCAAGCCCTGTCGCGTATTTCCATAGTATACTATTGTGTAGAGTACGCCTTTGTCTGTACCGTAGTAGGCTATGTAATATCATTTGGCGCGCGTCGCGTTACAATCTGTACTGCGATGCAGACAGCGCTCTGCTCTGAAAGCTAGTATAATATGTAATCTCCAACGGCGTATTTGTATACTACAAACTCTACTCAAGTACAGATCTCGTCATTATGTCTTAGCCATACCACACAATCTTTGACGCTGTAGTAAATGTAACAAACTATTTCCTGTCAGTGCAAGTCTACTTTTCTGTGGAGTCTGTCATAGACACTTTGTTACCAATGAATTGTGAAAACAAAATATTGCAAATTTTAAAAAGCTTTTGCCATGAAGATGATCAGCTCCTTGGCTGAAATATTAAAGATTTCAATAATTCGACCTGGAATGACTTCGGGGGCTAAATCAGTACATGCTGGAAGATCAGCAAATTCCTCAACTATTAAAAGGAAGCCCAACTGTCTGTGGTCCCTGCCGAAAAATGTTACAATTAATAGACCAAATGCTAAGTCTCATTGAGTACCTATTTGTCCACAGCAATAAATATTTACTTATCCAATCTGATGATGTTTATTTTGTTTCGTAATAATATTTTATAATCTTTATTTTGTTTATTAAAATTAAAATGCATTATGATGTTTTTCTATTTCTAATATGTATACTATTAATTATCTAACTCTTTACTTAGCCCCCTTGCTGTAATGAATTACAAGGGTGTCGTAACCATTATGTGTACCTATCAGAAAATTTTAATATTACTAAATTAATGTTGGTAGTTCTTAGTTGTAGTGAAATGTTAAAGTCGGTGCCACTAATACAATAGATAATTATTACAAAATTTACTTTTAAACACTAATAAACGTTAAACCTAATATTATTTTATAATATAATAAATAAATAATTTATTTTATATTATATTATGTTTATTTCAACATATTTTATAATATTTATTTTAATGTTGATTATAATAAAATTGTATTATTGGGAATAAACATTTATACTTCATTTAGCTGTTATAAAATAGGTACTGCTAATTCCAAGTAAAGGAAGTATACGTACCTACAACGAATAATTTCAAAGTTCTGCAATCGAGTAGAGTTTGTACTTTATAAATACGCCATTGGAGACTACATATTATACTACTTTACAGAA
Organism: Psylliodes chrysocephalus; assembly: GCA_927349885.1. Classification (NCBI taxonomy): domain Eukaryota; kingdom Metazoa; phylum Arthropoda; class Insecta; order Coleoptera; family Chrysomelidae; genus Psylliodes; species Psylliodes chrysocephalus. Next base: position 13,111,049 of record OV651829.1, read on the forward strand.
CAGAGCGATGTCTGCATCGTAGTACACATTGTAATGTGGCGTAATTTTAAAAGATAGTACATAGCCTACTACGGTACAGACAACGGTCTGCTCTGCACAATAGTATACTATGGAAATACGCAGCCCTGTCAAATCGTCAAATACGGAACTAATTTCAACACTTTAAATAGAGTCAAACTAAGAATTTGTTTTTATAAAGTGCGCGGGCTGCTTAACAAAATCGGCCTTGTAAGCAATTTCATTCACAAGCATAAGGACTCCGTACACCGCTTATGGAAAAGAGGCGACCTGTTAAAAGTCATACATTTTTGATATGTTGCAGTTCTCGACCTCCTAAGCAATAGTGTTCGTGGGACCATTCAAATCCTATGACTGGTTTTTGAGATACAGGGTGTTAAACTTGAGAAATACCACTTATTTGATAACGGTTAGTTCAGGAGAAAGCTGATCGATTATAAGTTTTTGTGCCAAATCTTATAGTAACATCTTTTGGCATTCTATGAATATAAAAAGGGGTCAAAAATTATTTAAGTTTACAGGGTGGGCCAGAAATAAGTAAGGACATGTTTTTCATAAATACTTTTATTGTTCTAGAAGGTAAAAATATTTACTATAAAATAAATTATTGCTATATTTATTATACATGATAATAATACAAATGATATAAGGTGTAATTTATACAGGATAATTTGTAAATATCGACATAGGCCAATTTTTAATTTTTTAAGTATTAATGTGATTCGCAGTATTTTTACGGGACGTTTGTTTATTTATCATATGTATAATTATTTAATTCATTGACTACATTATGTAGTGATTTAATAAATATACTGATGGTTAATTTATCGAATGTGTCAAAAAAACAATTTTTTTAAGCATCCTATACTTTTTGATAAGTCCTGTAAAAGTATACATATTTTTTCACTGGAGTATCATCCGTCCTGTAGCAGATATTTTCCAAAATTACAGCTTTTTTCTATGATTGGTTTTTGAGATACAGGGTATTAAACTTAAGAAACACCACTTATTTAATAACGGTTATTTCAGGAGAAAGCTAATCAATTGCAATTTTTTGTACCAAATCTTATTGTAACATCTTTTTGTATTCTACGAATATAAAAAGAGGTAACAAATTATTTTCCTTTACAGGGTGAGCTACAAATAAGTAAGGACGGGTTTTTGATAATTACTTTTATTGTTCTAAAAGGTAAAAATATTTCCTAAAAAATACATTATTGCTTTATTTATCATGTCTGATGATAATACAAAAGATATTAAGTGCCATTTATACAGGGTGATTCGTAAATATCGACATGGGCCAATATGTTTTTTTATAAGTATTAATATAAAACATAGTGTTTACAGGACTTTTGTGAATTTACCATATGTATAATTATCCAATTCATTGACTACAAGGTGTTTTGATAAATATATTGATAGTTAATTTATCGAATGAGTCAAAAAAACATATTTTTAAGCACCCTATACTTTTTGATTAGTCCTCTAAAAGTAGACATATTTTTTTACTGGCGTGTCAATTATCCTATAGAAGATATTTTTCAAAATTATAGCTTTTTCTGATAGGTTTATGAGATACAGGATGTTAAATTTAGAAAATTACAATCTTTTTATTACCAGTTACTACAAGAAAAAGCTATACAATTATAATGTGTGTCTACTATTATTTTACCATCATTTCACACTCTACGAATATACGCAGAAGTCCAAAAATATTTGTCTGTACAGGGTGAATCGTAAATAAGTAAGAACAAGTTGTTTAATAATTACTTTCATTGTTTTAGAAATGAAAATATCTAAAAAAAATGAATTATTCCTATATTTATCATTATTAATGATAATACAAAATATTTTAGGTGCCCTTTATACATAGTGATCCGATTTTTTTAATGAATGTGAAACTCCGTATTTTTAGTTGACTTGACTTTTGTGTATTTTTTTATAATATTAACATATGTAGAACTAATGCCAAGAGATGTTATAATAAGATTTGACACTAAAATTATTAATTAGCCTTCTCCTGAAATAACCGTTATCAAATAAGCGGTATTTTTTAAGTTTAACACTCTGTGTCTCAAAAATCTATCAGAAAAAGCTTTAATTTTTAAAAATATCTTCTATAGGATAATTGATACGCCAGTGAAAAAAATATGTCTAGTTTTAAAGAAATAATCAAAAAGTATACGGTGCTTAAAAATATGTTTTCTTGACGTATTCGTTAAAATAACTATTAATATATTGAAATGATAACACCCTATATTAAAATATAATAAAACTAAAAATAATAACATTACTAATATTAATAATAACTATAATAATAATAGTAATAAATAAAAAAAATTAATGTTATAAACCCTATGTATAGTAAAATTGAAAGTCATAAGTGAAGGAGACTTTGTGAAGGAGGTAGACTGGATTGGGTTTCTAGGTGGGAAGGATGATGGATTGTCAATTTTGAAATAAAAAAGATAGAAATGTCAAAGATTTTTTTTGGAAAGAAAGATTAAATTCTTTTGAATGATATAAAACAGAAATTGAAAAACTAATACATAAAACAGATTTAAAATAAACAAATTTAAAGAACCATATACATAAACGTATGTAAAGTATAGAGTATTTACGGAAGAACTTTCGTAAATTTTTCTGGAGAGTTATGGAGATAAACCGTATATAATGGAATACCAATTTGTGGAAATAGACATTTTTTCAACAGAACAGTGAGTAAATTTTACAAACTAATTCAAATAGTTGTGTGAAAAAGGACATTGATAGTTGTAGAATTTAATTTTAGTATATAGTTTAGCAAGAATGAATGAAGAGTGAATGAATTTAGATTAGATTTAGTGATATAGTTTCTTTATAATCCCCAGAAATGTATATAGCGGGGAAATGTTGTTAATTGGAGATTTGAATAACTTGTTTGATAATAAATCTTATATTTTTGGTTTTGAAAATTTGTTTATTTGATTTGAGAATACAGGAAAATAAACAAGTCCAGTCATAAATTTTATTTTGTTAATTATTGACAAAATAAATTAAAAGAAAATTAAAATAAAATATAATTAAAATATAATTAAAATATAATTAAAATATAATTAAAATATAATTAAAATATAATTAAAATATAATTAAAATATAATTAAAATATAATTAAAATATAATTAAAATATAATTAAAATATAATTAAAATATAATTAAAATATAATTAAAATATAATTAAAATATAATTAAAATATAATTAAAATATAATTAAAATATAATTAAAATATAATTAAAATATAATTAAAATATAATTAAAATATAATTAAAATATAATTAAAATATAATTAAAATATAATTAAAATATAATTAAAATATAATTAAAATATAATTAAAATATAATTAAAATATAATTAAAATATAATTAAAATATAATTAAAATATAATTAAAATATAATTAAAATATAATTAAAATAAAATTAAAATAAAATTTAAAATATTGTTAAAATAAAATTTATATAAAATTAAAACAAAATCAAAATAGATACATAAAAGAAGATTAAATAAATTAAATTGAAAAAGTAATAATATTACAATTGGAAGCACCCCTGAGATCAAAAAAAAAAAAAAAAAAAATAATAAAAAAAAATAAAATAAAATGAAAAAATACTTTAATTAAAATAAAAAATAAAAAATGGTATTGTGCGATATCAATACAATATTTATCAATGAATTGGATAATTAAACATATGATAAATACACAAGAGTCCCGTTAACATACTGTGTTTTACACTACTACTTATAAAAAAAATATATTGGCCCATGTCAATATTTATGAACCACCCTGTATAAATGGCACTTAATATCTTTTGTACTATCATCAGATAAATAAAGCAATAATGTATTTTTAGGAAATATTTTTACCTTTTAGAATAATAAAAGTAATTATCAAAAACACGTCCTTACTTATTTGTAGCTCACCCTGTAAAGGAAAATAATTTGTTACCTCTTTTTATATTTGTAGAATGCGGAAAGATGTTACAATAAGATTTGGCGCAAAAAATTATAATCGATTAGCTCACTCCTAAAATAACCGTTATCAAATAAGTAGTATTTCTTAAGTTTAACACCCTGTATCTCAAAAACCAATCATAGAAAAGAGCTGTTATTTTGGAAAATATCTGCTACAGGACGGATGATACGCCATTGAAAAAATATGTATACTTTTACAGGACCAATAAAAAAATATAGGGTGCTTAAAAAATTGTTTTTTTGAAACATTTGATAAATAACCTATCAATATATTTATTAAATCATCCTGTAGTCAATGAATTGGATAATTTTATATATCGTAAATACACAAAAGTCCCGTAAAAATACTGCGTTTCACATTAATACTTATAAAAAAAAATATTGGCCTATGTCAATATTTACGAATTACCCTGTATAAATTGCACCTGATATCTTTTGTAATGTTATCAGACATGAAAAATATAGCAATAATTCATTTTTTAGTAAATATTTTTATCTTCTAGAACAATAAAAGTATTTATCAAAAACACGTCCTTACTTTTTTGTGGCTCACCCTGTAAAAAAAATAATTTTTGACCTCTTTTTATATTTGTAGAATGCCGAAGGATGTTACAATAAGATTTGACACAAAAAATTATAATCGATTAGCTTTCTCCTGAAATAACCGTTATCAAATAAGTGGTATATTTCTTAGGTTTAACACCCTGTATCTCAAAAACCAGTCATAGGATTTGAATGGTCCCATGGACTTTATTGCTTAGGAGGTCAAAAATTGCAACATATCAAAAATTTATGACATTTAACAGGTCGCCACTTTTCCATAAGCGGTGTGCGGGGTCCTTTGACATTCTTATTTTGACCGAGACGTTCCTAAAACCGACAAATAAAGTAAAAATACGAGATTTTATAGTAATTAGACAACCCTTATAACAAAAACAAGGTGTGGGAGGGGTAGCTATCATTATAAAGAAAGATGTCATATTTAAGCAATTAAGAAGGGCACACGTTTCACCCAAACTTAAAAATATTATTATAGAGGTTAATAACTTAATTATCATAGGTGCTTATCATACCCCTATTAGAAATTTATTAGGTAGATACTTGTACACACTGATGTCAAAAGGAAACAGGGTTCTTCTAGCAGGGGACCTTAATGCTAAACATCCGGAATGGGACGCTAATTGTGTCAACCCCAACCCCAGTGGACTGCTACTGGGAGACTTCGCCGAAGTCAACGGTTACATAGTACACTATACAGAAGAACCGATTATTTTCAATTAGCTTCCATCATACGAACTACGGACTCAACAGTCCTTTAACCAGATTTCGAAGGCAAGGAAATGAAATTAACAGACACACAGATCTTTGGGAGTTAGTCGGTTTAGTTTAAAAAATCAGCTGAGCGAGTACTTGTCGAGTTAGCTTCAGCTCTAAGTTTTTGTGATATTTAAGATATTTAAGTTTTTTTTCTTATTTGTGTGATACTTTAGATTAGGTTTAAAATATCTACTGATAATAATTATTTTGTAAAAGATTTTCCGTAAATAAATAAAATAAAAATATAAACGTCAATTTATGACAGTTCATAAATTGGTTAAAAATACCCTAAAATCTGGTAAAATCCTCATCGTTGGCAACACTGTTGCCATAAATACACTAGCGAAACTACTCTATTTTTACTCGTAATCCTGATCTAGCGAGGTCCTCTATCTTTTTAAATGAAATGAAATGAAACACCTATAATAACTGTCACCCTCCAAGGACTGAATATATTTCCTTTTTTTGGCTCTAATATTTTACTTTATTAAATTTCTATTGAAGCTGACAGGAATATTAAAGGCATTGTAATAAAATTTCCAAAAGTAAAATTATCAAACCGGCTCTGTAAACGAACGTACGTGCATTCTTAACGCTGGCGTTGCGTTGGATTGAAAATAAAAAGATAAAAATGCTCTTTGTTTCGTGCAAACCGATCGAAGTCCTTTCGTAGTTTAAAAGAGGGTATTTATGAAACGAAATTTCCGACAACACATGCTCAACAGGTGTAATGGTATTAAAATGGAATGTTTTCGTTAATTTTGGAATAAAAATTTAACAGGTGGAAATAGTTTTCATATTCAATATCACTGCGAATTTTTTAAATATGAATAAATCTGTATTTTAATATTGTTTGTTATTATCTAGAAAAAGTCGGTATAACTATACGCACCTTAAGACACCTATTGCGTAGAACGCGATAGAACCATGGAGGTATAATACTAATGGAGATGCCATGAGGCAATTGTTTTGCATATGATACGTTTTATTAAAAATGACCCCACTGGGCGTGGCTTAAATGGTTGACTAAGCAGGGTCGTATTCAAATATAATTAAAGTCCGTATGCAGAATTACAACTTTTAAATGACTTACTTACCTAAGATTTGTTTCAACATGATCGATTCGAAATTAATTTGATGACATTGCGCAATTATGACTTCTACACTATTAACTTTTATTTATTAACCGTTTTCCGACCAAGCCAATGCCAAGACCATAAAAGAGATTAATATTATTATATTGTTCTGTCTTCGCCGAAACCGTCCGATATATGACCTGTGTGATCGAAAATCAACGTTCGAATAACACTGTGCATCAGATTTGTTAATCTCTTTGTGCTTTAAAACTAAAACCCGAACTACGATTTTTCGTCCAAGGACTCTCTTATCTTGATCAAAGCTGCCAATGTCAAAATCTGACAATGAGGAGAATTATGACATCAAATTACCAAACCAAAAACCAAACCACTACGTGAATTGTGAATAAATATATTTCAGTAAAAATACAGCCGAGTTAGTAGAAAGGACAATCAATTACTTTTAAATGTAAAACATGTAGGTCTTTTTGCTGCAGAGGACATACGAGGTAAGCGCCAATAATTCCCGGCCTGACATAGTTGCAGATATTTTATCAGGATAAAAGTTTAACATTTTATAACTACAAACCTTAGTAGGTTGTGGTAATAAAATAAGCCACTTACGTCAAATAGTTTTTAATTGTCAGCAGTTTGAACTAAACTATCTCCGAAAATGTCTCAGGTGACGAAAATTGAGTACAGAGCGATTATTAAATTTTTAACAAAAGAAGGGCTTACACCTAAAATTATAAAAAAAAAACTCGATGGCGTATATGGCCAAAGTTCCCCTTCCTATTCGGTAGTGAAGGAATGGGAAAAACGTTTTCGCATGGGTCAGGAATCCCTTGAAGATGACGAAAGACCTGGACGGCCAGTGGAGGTGATAACGGAGAACAAAGTGGCCCTTGTGGAAAACCTGGTGCTAAGTGACGGAAATGGCAGAAATGACCAAGCTTTCTGATATCACTGTTCGCCGAATCCTCCATGATCATTTGGGTATGCATAAGGTTAGTGCAAGATGGGTGCCCAAACACCTTTCGGCGATTCAGAAGCAACGTCGTGTCGAGTGTGCTCGGTCGTTTTTGGAACTGTGTGGAGATGATCCGAACCCCGTGTTGGAAACAATAGTCACTGGAGATGAAACTATGGTTCTTTATTATGATTTTCTGTCGAAAAGGAAATCAATGGAGTGGCGCCGTAAGGGTGAAGCCCCCCACGAAAATTTAGAGTTTGCCAATCAACGAAAAAGGTGATGGCTACGATCTTTTCGGATTGTGAAGGAATCCTTCTGATTGATTTTAAAGAGACAAATACCACCGTTAATGGCACATATTATGCCGCATTACTTTATAAGTTGCGGGAATGTATTCGGGAAAAACGTCGAGGAAAATTAACCAGAGGCGTGCGGTTGTTGCACGACAATGCGCCCGTTCATACTGCTGAAGTTACACAGGCTGCTATCCTAGATTTCGGGTTTCAAAATATAGATCACCCTCCTTATAGTCCAGATATGGCTCCCAGCGATTATTATTTATTTAGTTATTTGAAAAAGGATCTTCGCGAGAGACGTTTTCGGGACGATTTTGAGTTACAAGAACCTGTTTTGGCCCATTTTGAGGATAAACCGAAAGAATATTTTTTTAAAGGGATTGAATTGTTAATTAAACGTTGTAAGAAGTGCATTGAGGTTAAGGGAGATAACATTGAAAAATAATAAAAACTTGTTGTTGTACTTTGCCTCCTTCATTGTTAGGCCGGGAATTATTGGCGCTTACCTCGTACATTAAAAATATGACCCGCTATAGTCAAAAGTTTAAAAAAACCAAAAATTCAGCTAGGTATGACTTTATGGTTAAAAGTAGTTGGACGAAAACCATGATCAAAACTACTCTGTCAAAACCAATCGGAACTAAAAAGACTCAGATAATAGTTGTTCGTTTTATTTATGTTTGAAATAATTATTTATATAGGGTAGGTACATATATTACTAAAATTGCAAGCAAGTACTTACTAAAGATTTCTATAATTGGTACCTATGTATAATAAACAACAATCTCACAGATGCACAGCATACAACTATACAAATGGAATTATAGAGATAATTTATTTTAAAAATAGGCATTCAGTTGCGATTTGTGATTACAAAAAGAAAACTTTAACCACTTTTTCTGATCAGTAATGTTAGTGTTATAGTGAAAAAGTTTCTAGAAACTGGTGTTTTTAATCCTAATAAAGCATTTTGAATTTCCAAGAAAAGTGCATGATGAAAATTGTTTTTACCAAAATTTTGAATGTCATGCCATTTAAAATGAAACCCTGTGGCTTTGGATTACATTTGACACAAAATCTTATCCTAAAAATAACTGTTTGGTTGCATTGGAGGAATAATTTCTTCATTGGTAATTTTTTAGAGTGCAAGGATGACTTGACATTACTAAATTTAAACCTTTGTTATAAGTTGTCTTTTTGCTTTAATTTCTGATACACCTGTATTGTACATACTTGAAAGTGTCTCATTGAGAAAGGGATACAGAACAACTGAAGAGTCTGATTAAAAATAAGACTATGCTTAGAATGCGAATATTCTTCATTTTAATTTTGAAGTTTCTTATAAGTTCCCAACAAAAGTACCTATATGATTTACTTAAAAAAACATCAAAAAATATATAATTATAGTTCAAATAAGTGTAACGTATCTTATGAGACCAAAAACTTTTGCCAAATTTGGTAAAAATAGGTAAGTCTTCTGTTTTTCTGTGTCCCATTCTTAATAAGACAGTACAAAATTTTTTTTATTATTTAAAAAAATATTTATTGACCTTTAAACAACACTATTTTGATGTTTTGATGTCTTATGCTAGCAGCTTTATTAACTATAGTTTTAGTGAGATATGTTAGTCGGATACTAACATATTTATCAACTATGCACTTGATTAATAATATTCTATGATTATCCAACACAAACTGGTCCAAACTGTGCTGCATAATATTCAAAAACAAAGAATTTATGAATTCTTTTAAAACTAATGTGCTGATGATATCAACTGATATTTTTTTCTTAGAGTCTTTCATAATTTTTAATATTTTTTCACATTTTAAACAAATGTTTATTACATCTTCCGATGGATACTGCAAACCATTTTTATTCTTTATATCATTGAATGAAAATAGAAACAAATCTCTAGTTTTACTTATTAAAGAATCTAGACATTGTTCACAAATGATTTTCTTTTTTAAATAATAAAAAACATATCCAGAAATGTAAGTGATTATATATTTAGAAAAAGAGGAGACTGGATCTGGTAAATAATCATGATCATTTTCAATAACATTCACTTTCTCAAAATCGTCAATATTATCAGACATTGCATATTCCTTTGAAGTGACATTTAACTTGTTATATTGCACTTTAAAATAGTTAATTCCTCCAAAGGAATACAATTTCCACGAAAACTATCTCTTAATTCAACATGAACTTAATTTTTTTATATGCAGACTTAAATTGCCTGACTGTAGGATTATTGTTAAAACCTCCATGAGAACGTATTGAACAAAAAAATAATTCTAAATTGTCTTGTGAAATTTTGTACAAAGGCAAAAATTTTAAAAACTTATTTTCTACAATTAAATTATTGTATAGTAATTTTAGGCTTGTAATGCATATTTTTAAACCTAGAAAGCCAGTGGATCTATTAGTTTCTAAGAGAAGTTTACTATCAGCATGTGTTCTTAAAGGACTAATATATTTATCGACAGAGTCAAGAAAAATACATGTTATATTGTAATTATTTTCAGATAGAGGTTTCTTATAATTGAATTGCAAAAGATTTCGTAAATTCAGGATGTCAAACAGAATGTTCATTTTTCTAATAAAATTAATTGTCGCCCCAGCATTTTTAAAATCTTCAATATGTAGAACGTTCGCACAAAAATCTAAGGCAGTTGCGACGCTTTCACTAAATAGTTGGGTTGCAAGACGAACTTTCATTTTTTGTTTTTTAAAAGCTATATGTTGCGAGTTTAGCTTATTTGCTAAGTGAAAAGATTCATTTTCCTGTAATTCGTAATTCCTGAAGAACAATTTTATTTTCTTTATTTACAAATAAATACTTTTCTGCTAAAGTATTTCTAATTAACTTTAGCATATGTGGCGGATCTAAAAATATAACAACTTCTTCATTATTTGATGGATGCTTGAAACTAGTTTTTAAAGTTGTATGATGTAAATTATAGCCCAAGAGTTTGGCCATTGTTAGATTATTAGAAGCACCATCAAATGTTAAACTTACAACACTAACACATACTTCATAACATTTCTTTAAGCATTCTAATACCAGCCCCTGTTTCTGTTCACCTGTCATACTTGAAATTAAAAAATATCCTACTGGAATTTTCCAGCTTCTACTTACACAATTTAATAAGAAAACATGAGCATTATTTGCAAGCGTAGTTTCATTTGCACCCGTTTCTACATCTACACAACCATAACTTCTACGTTAGCTTCCAACAAACTCATCATGTTGATGAATGGCCATTTCATCCATAATAAGTGCACACATTATTTTTTCATTGGAAGAATTTAATTTAATCTGTAGGGCATTGAAAGCCTCACTTGTGAATCCAGGCTCACCGTTTATACTTTGATACCATCGACTGATTGTACGGACATGTGGTAAGCAAGTGTCAAATGTTCTTCTTGCATAATTATAAGCAGCAGGTGAGTAATAGTGGAGAGTTAAGGAAAACACGTTTAGCTCTTCTGGATACTTCTTAGGCAATGGTAGGTTAGACTTTTTTTTAAATTGCTTGCTACATATCTCGATGGGGCCTCCAAGTTTTGACATTATATCTAACTCATCTTCCTGTATCAAACGTTTTTTACTTAAATCATTTAATATATTTGTTGGCAATTTTATTCACTTTTCGAGAAAGTTGTCGTCTTAGCAATTTTAATTTTTGCTTCCTTTTTGCACTTGTTGCCCGGACAGAGGAGAGTGTATGTAATATTTTTGTTTCTTTGGCGTCAGCGGTTCTTCATATGGAATATTTAGAGAAGAAGTCGAGGGTACAGGTAATTCTATCTGACTGGTTTGATTTGCTGGTTTAATAAGAATATTTGATAGGATCCTGATTGTTGGAGGAGGAGGTGTAGGTATGGAACAAGATTTGGTATGTTATAAAGCCTTAAATATAGATCCATGATACAAAAACTACTAGTTTAAGTTCCAAAACTACTAATGTTTAAATATCATTAACTTCGTAATATGTTTTAAATTATATTTATTGTGTATTGTGAACAAAGTCGGCAGGTTTTTAAATTAAGGAACATCAATTTAATGTTTGTTCATTTAATATTAATAATAATTGTAATGTGGTACATGAGCGGGCATATTATTTTATATCATGAGGCAGTGAGTGATGGCCACAAATCTAATTATCTAATAATAAAAATACATCACCAGTATTTATTATTATACAGTATATTCATTATCAAAACGGTATAATAATAGGAAATTAGGATCTAATAAAAACTGCTTTTAAATACTTGAAATTTTATTCTAAATTATGTGTTACTTAAAAAGTTAGTCATTTAAGTGTAATTATAAGTTGGTTTTTAAGTTTAATTATAAGTTGGTTTTTAAGTTTAATTATAGTTGGTTTTTAAGTTTAATTATATAGTTAGTTATTTAAGTTTTATTATAGTTATCTAAGTTTTAATATAGTTATTTGTCTTTATTATAAAGTTAGTCAAGCCAATGTTCTTTATTAAGTTAGTTATTTAAGTTTTATTGTAAATAAAGTGTATACTAACTAAACATTCATTTATTGTCAAAACAGCATTCTTCTTTAATCTGACCCTAAACTCACTCTTATCAAAAACTTCTTCCTTGAAGTGAATAGAGCACAACAGGCTATTCGGTTTAGGCTCAAATTGGTCTTTTCCCACAAATTTAGACCAAATTTTGAGATATTGTGGGTCTTTTGGAAACCTATAATAAAAAAAAGTTAAACATTCTAAAAAAAATTCTAATGAAAACTTAAATTAAATATTTTCTTACGCTCTTTCACTGAAGAGTTTTTACAATTAGTTTTGGCACACTTAGTCATGATTTTTATACAAATTAATCAAAAAAAAAAAAACACTTATTAAGAAAGAAATAACGTCGAAATATTTAATTTGAACAAAGTTCTGACAGCTCTTTGACAACTATGACATGACCACTAAGAGAGGGGTGTCGTTTTTTTTTGGCATGTCATCTCCATAGTATTCAACCTCATTGATCCTTATTCGTGATTTCGATTACCGATGAGGACGCTTTCGTATGTAAATAAACCTGGAGAAAAGCGAGTAATCCTGTTGTTTACTTTATATTGTTTTCTGGTATTTCTACCTGCCTTGGCTATTAAAATGTACTTAGCTATGTATTTTTGGACTTTAAAGCTATCACAAAATGTTATTAGTTATACTTTGTTAAAAGCTGTTGTTAGAAGTGATCGTGTTTTAAATTTATTTTATTTTATAAAAATAAGTGACGAAAGTGAAGTTTTCCTTACTTTAGCTTCAATTTTTGGATATCTTGGTGCTAATGCAGAGAGTAGATGCATTACAGAAGGTGAGCAGTTACAAAATGCAAACCATAAAATTTTAATTGGCACAACAACCAAAAATGAGGAATATGTGAAAATATTAGCTCTGTGTCTACAAACCAGTGCAATCAAAAGCAACCCTCATGAAATAAATGGGAAATTTATTTTTAAAGAAAATAATATTCTGGGGATCAGCGAGTTTACATGCACCTGTAAGGCCGGTTTATCTGGAACTTGTAAACATATAAGGGCAGTTTTATTAAAGTGTACCAGGTAATTATTAATATATTGTACTTAAAACATAATATAATATACTAAGATTTAATTCGGAGTTCACTTTAAATTCATTTAATAATAATAATAATAATAATAATAATAATAATAATAATAATAATAATAATAATAATAATAATAATAATAATAATAATAATAATAATAATAATAATAATAATAATAATAATAATAATAATAATAATAATAATAATAATAATAATAATAATAATAATAATAATAATAATAATAATAATAATAATAATAATAATAATAATAATAATAATAATAATAATAATAATAATAATAATAATAATAATAATAATAATAATAATAATAATAATAATAATAATAATAATAATAATAATAATAATAATAATAATAATAATAATAATAATAATAATAATAATAATAATAATAATAATAATAATAATAATAATAATAATAATAATAATAATAATAATAATAATAATAATAATAATAATAATAATAATAATAATAATAATAATAATAATAATAATAATAATAATAATAATAATAATAATAATAATAATAATAATAATAATAATAATAATAATAATAATAATAATAATAATAATAATAATAATAATAATAATAATAATAATAATAATAATAATAATAATAATAATAATAATAATAATAATAATAATAATAATAATAATAATAATAATAATAATAATAATAATAATAATAATAATAATAATAATAATAATAATAATAATAATAATAATAATAATAATAATAATAATAATAATAATAATAATAATAATAATAATAATAATAATAATAATAATAATAATAATAATAATAATAATAATAATAATAATAATAATAATAATAATAATAATAATAATAATAATAATAATAATAATAATAATAATAATAATAATAATAATAATAATAATAATAATAATAATAATAATAATAATAATAATAATAATAATAATAATAATAATAATAATAATAATAATAATAATAATAATAATAATAATAATAATAATAATAATAATAATAATAATAATAATAATAATAATAATAATAATAATAATAATAATAATAATAATAATAATAATAATAATAATAATAATAATAATAATAATAATAATAATAATAATAATAATAATAATAATAATAATAATAATAATAATAATAATAATAATAATAATAATAATAATAATAATAATAATAATAATAATAATAATAATAATAATAATAATAATAATAATAATAATAATAATAATAATAATAATAATAATAATAATAATAATAATAATAATAATAATAATAATAATAATAATAATAATAATAATAATAATAATAATAATAATAATAATAATAATAATAATAATAATAATAATAATAATAATAATAATAATAATAATAATAATAATAATAATAATAATAATAATAATAATAATAATAATAATAATAATAATAATAATAATAATAATAATAATAATAATAATAATAATAATAATAATAATAATAATAATAATAATAATAATAATAATAATAATAATAATAATAATAATAATAATAATAATAATAATAATAATAATAATAATAATAATAATAATAATAATAATAATAATAATAATAATAATAATAATAATAATAATAATAATAATAATAATAATAATAATAATAATAATAATAATAATAATAATAATAATAATAATAATAATAATAATAATAATAATAATAATAATAATAATAATAATAATAATAATAATAATAATAATAATAATAATAATAATAATAATAATAATAATAATAATAATAATAATAATAATAATAATAATAATAATAATAATAATAATAATAATAATAATAATAATAATAATAATAATAATAATAATAATAATAATAATAATAATAATAATAATAATAATAATAATAATAATAATAATAATAATAATAATAATAATAATAATAATAATAATAATAATAATAATAATAATAATAATAATAATAATAATATTAATAATAATAATAATAATAATAATAATAATAATATTAATAATAATAATAATAATAATAATAATATTAATAATAATAATAATAATAATAATAATAATAATAATAATAATAATAATAATAATAATAATAATAATAATAATAATAATAATAATAATAATAATAATAATAATAATAATAATAATAATAATAATAATAATAATAATAATAATAATAATAATAATAATAATAATAGTAATAATAATAATAGTAATAATAATAATAATAATAATAATAATAATAATAATAGTAATAATAATAATAATAATAATAATAATAATAATAGTAATAATAATAATAATAATAATAATAATAATAATAATAATAATAATAATAATAATAATAATAATAATAATAATAATAATAATAATAATAATAATAATAATAATAATAATAATAATAATAATAATAATAATAATAATAATAATAATAATAATAATAATAATAATAATAATAATAATAATAATAATAATAATAATAATAATAATAATAATAATAATAATAATAATAATAATAATAATAATAATAATAATAATAATAATAATAATAATAATAATAATAATAATAATAATAATAATAATAATAATAATAATAATAATAATAATAATAATAATAATAATAATAATAATAATAATAATAATTTTAATAATAATAATAATAATAATAATAATAATAATAATAATAATAATAATAATAATAATAATAATAATAATAATAATAATAATAATAATAATAATAATAATAATAATAATAATAATAATAATAATAATAATAATAATAATAATAAATTGCCTTTATTTGCTTGTAATATACAATGCACATAAACATCATGGGGCAAAGTCTAGCTTGCGCTACTCAACTTAACCTCAACATAAATATAAATTTAAAATAATCAAAAGGTATCCATCATTTACAATATAAAAAAATAAGAAATTTAATATACAATTAATTTATGAATAAAAAATGTTAACCCTGTATTTAATCTAAACTGAAATCAATGGAACTTAAAATACAATTAAATAAAGAAAAATGTTTGAAATTAATAATATATTAACGTTAGCACTGTATTTACTGCTCAACTAATAGCAACGTTTTATAATTTTGTTTTAAAAATGTCAGCGAACATGTCGTAATTTCCCTAGGTAGACTGTTATATATTGAAATGGCGTTATATGTGAAAGATCTTTTGAAAAATGATAATCGGTAATTCGGAATCGTTAAGTTGTGTATATATCTCAAATGTAAACTGTGCAGATCTTTCCGATATATCAATTTATTTTTTAAGTATATGGGAGTTGAGGTTAAAAGAATTCAAAATACCGTGGCCGCCATCTGATATTTAAATAAATTTCCTATATTGAGCCAGCTAAGTTCTTTAATTTTATTTGATAATCTATTATACTTTCTGATACTAAATACAAAACGACAACAACAATTTTGAATCTTTTGAAGTCTGTATTTGGTTATTTGATCCAAACAAGGATAGTAAATTAAAAGTCCATAATTTAGGATGGACAATACAAGACTTGTAACGGTTGGAACCGATTTCGTTATTTGACCCAGACATAGTAACGGTTGTAACCGTTTTCGTTATTTTGAAACCACCATCTCTACACAAACGTCATTTGTCGTTTATGCCTTGTGTCAAAACTCGGGTTGTCATTTCGATTTACCTCTGTCATCGAACAAGTTGAATTATTGAATTTTAATTATCTTTTATCTAGTACATCCGATGTACTAATTGTCTTTAATATTTTCAATGACCGTTTTATTTTATAAAGGTAAGTTTCCTACCGATATTTTGTTGAAAATATATATTTTGTACAAGAAATTCTAATTAAAATGTCAAATCTGAAACATAACCTCAACATTGAATAGCACATGATAAAATATTTTATATAATTTTATCTATTATTTTGATAGGAAAGAGATACTATGCTTTACTATTTTTAAATGTGGTAAATAAGACTTTTTCTTTTCCTATTAAATTTGGTCTTGGTGAAGCTATTCAGATAATAGTATTAAATTGTGAATTTGATAGTAAAAAGCATTATCTGTTTTATATATACTCTTTTTGATTCCTTTCTTTATATTTTTACCTTTTTCCTTGTAGCCTGGCTGTATATAGATGGTCCTATAGAAGTTGTATATAGATGGTCCTATAGAAGTTGTATATAGATGGTCCTATAGAAGTTGTATATAGATGGTCCTATAGAAGTTGTATATAGATGGTCCTATAGAAGTTGTATATAGATGGTTTCAGTAAAAGTTCAGTAGAAATTATATCGATGGTTATATAGAAGTTTATCGAAAAAGATTGTTAGGAAGAACGTTCCAGCTGCATGTGTAGAAATATTGAAACTTCGAAGTTTGGTTCCAGCTACAGAGGTTGTTTCAAGTATTTCAAGAGGTTTAGTTCAAGCCATCCAAAAAAGTGTATGAGATTTAACTTTACCTAAGAAGAATTATCAGTTGGTGATATCCAAGCCTATCATACGAATCCCCTGTACCTGCTACCTGTTATACCACAGATAAGTTTTCAATAAATCATTTAAATTTGAATAAGTAAGTCTCTGTGAATTAGAATTTGTCGCTACTTTATCTAATACCTTATTTAATTATTATATCTAAATGGTTAGTGATTTTCTATATTTTATCACTAATCGATAATCAAGTTTTAAATATAGTGGCGCTAAACATTCTTTTTCAAAGTAATACGAGTTGTTTAATAACCTGACCCACTCCCCAAATAATAAGAGCTTAAAACACTATAAATATAGATAAAATAACAAGATCATATTACAGACTTTCACAAAGCAACTTACGTAATTTGAAATTAAAAATACCTCGATTCCTGTATAATTGACGAATAACCAGATACGATTTTTTGACAAGAAGCGAAACATAGTCTTGAAACCTTAATTTGCAGTCATAAATAATGCCTAAGTTTTTGGCACTTCTACATGATTTTAGAGGTTCATTTTGAATGAATAACTTAAGGTTCTGTTGCACATTATGTTTTATATTTTTAAGACAAAATAATATTGTATGACATTTAAAATATATTTGTATACTTTTAGATCTAGTGTTAATACTTTGGAAAAACTATCAAGTACGGATGTAAAATGCTACTGGACACATACAAAATTTTGTACATTGGTGGATGAGTGAACAATAAAAGTGCGTCTTTCTAGTAATCACCAAAAAACAATATATGGAATCAATGTTGCCGGTCACAGGTAGGTAACGCGCTATATCGTTTCTTCTCATGCATATACAAACGTCATTTATTTTTCACTTTATCACAGACAAAGCAGGCCAGTACTGAAAATGTTAAGAGAAAAAATTCTTTAAAAATTTTTGGACAATTTGTGGACAAAATTATTTAATATTTTAAGAGTGTGAGGTTAGTAATTAAAACTTAATTATACGTTTAGTTTAATCAGTTGCGAAAATATAACTTTTCCTTGTCCTTGCTTTTCTTTAACTTCGTCTAGTTTTTTAGTACGCGCCAGTATACGTCTGCAGTAGATTAAAAGAATATAACTACAATTTAATGCCCAGCTAAATATTTAACGCGAAAATTAATCACCGTTTTAATTCTTTGGATAAACTTTCAGTTAAGAGAATTTCTTATTTCGCGATTGCGAAATTAAATAAAAAATAGCTAACTGGAAAACTTTCTAGACGAAAGAGAGGCAAAACAAGACGCGATTATTAAAAACTAGGTATAGAATTATATCAATCCAGTTTAGATGAATTGAAAGGATAAGGAAACGCTTTGTAGGGCGAAGATAAAAATAAAACGAATGGAGAAAACATGAGGGTGAATAAAGTTTTTAGATACTGTTGAGCTAAATCGAGTGATTTGTATAACAGAATATTCATTACTCAAAAGTTTTAACCCACTTGTCCCGGAACCATGAAAGACTCAATAAAAACTCATTATATTTTAGAAATTTTTTTATTTTAATCTTATAAACAATGTTTGATATATATATTACCAAAAAAATCCAAATTTTTCGCAAAAACCACTGTCCTATATATAGGACGTCAGGAAAAAGTACTACTTTCACTTTGTACTATGATAGTCGACAAAACATTTGACATGAAGTCCAATATCACACTTTACACACCTTGTAGTGGTTTTAAGATGACAGTGTCGGCATCTGGTTTGTTTATCTTGCGGAATGACATAATGATTCATTCCATCAAACCGCGAGTCAATATTTTTTCTTTGACTTGGGCGACCCTTTGAGTAGGTGTTAGTTTTTTTGTTTGTTTGAAGAAGAAAAGTAGCTATTCTTCTTCGAAAAGCTAAATGGTCTAGCTGTTGATTTTGATTACGACATAGTTGCCATGCGTTTTGTATTGCCATATCGATACAGTGTGAAAATATGCAAATGTACCATTTTTTGCCTCTAATTCCAGTGCGGTATAAAGAAATGTTTTGGTCACTTCTATCGACGCCGCCCATATTCTCGTTGTATAGTTTTATCATAAATGGCTGGGGTACTAGAACTGATTTTTTTTCTTGCTGGGAGTACCGCTTTACCATGTGAATGGGATTTACACCAACAGCATTTGATGCTAAGGACACTACGCTGTTATCATTCCAACACAGAACTGTTAGATTTTTATAAAGATCTGTTTTGTAATCATGCGCTCCCCTTGCAGATTTTTTCATTTCAGCTGTTGATTTCAAAGGATTATTTACAATTCTATTACTTCGAATTGTACCAGTTCCCCATATGCCATTTGCCGATAGTTGTTCAAAAAGCGGCAATCCTGTAAAGAAATTGTCAAAAAAGATATGAAATCTACTATCTGGCCACCGACTTCTAAGAGCATCTACATAGGTAAGGACTACGCCAGCACCCACTCCCAATTCCTTATATTCTGGTGACACGTGAGTGGACGCTCCTTGATATGGTTCAAACCAATTTATATATCCATTTCTTCTGCAGCCTACCCAAAGTTTGTAACCCCATCGTATAGGCTTACCTCTTATGAACTGTTTAGCGCCATGTCGTCCAAAATAAGGCACCATCGCTTCATCAACGCTGTGGTGTTCTTGATGGGGTGCAAATTTCAAAAAGTTTCGGTTCAATGATGTAAAGAGGGGACGTACTTTCCCAAATTTGTCATTAGGAGCAAGGTTATTATTATCAGCTATATGAAATACCTTCATAATATGATCAAACCTATCTCTTGAAATAGCACTAGACACTAGTTGATTATGCACGTCCAATCGAAAAGTTTAGCAGATTTTGAAACTGAAAATTTAGACTTGGGAACTGACCTTGATAAAGGAATATTGCTATCATCTGGGTCTGAATCATCGAGCTGCGATGGTACTTGTATATCAGCTAGTGTTCGTAGTTGTGAAGAAGGTAAATTATCAGGAGACATAATATTTTCATCTCCTGAATCTTCATCAGTCTCAGCTCCGTCATCTGGTGGAAGCATTACAATGTCTACCGCAGGATGTGAAAACTCATCTTCTTCTATCATCGCCAAAGCTTCATGCAACGAAAAGCCTCTAAAACAACATAAAAAATTATATACATCAATAAAAATACAAATATAGTATCTCTAATAAAATATAGTATCTCTAATAAAATATAGTATATATATTCCTGACGTACTATATATAGGACGGCCTTATATAACCTCACTTTTTGAAGAGTAATAATGGGGTATTTGAACTGAAAATCTATCAGCAGCAATATTACAGTTTTTATGATATACTTACTATAGAAATGGATAATATCTCAAATGACATTGATTTTTTAGCTTACCTTGAAAATCTGATGTCATAATCACTCATTTTCACAATAGTTTTTACTGAGCAAAATTAACACGAATAAGGAAACAACATATTTGTGTTTCATTATATTGACAGCGTTAGGTATTTAGAAATACATCCACAGGTGGCGCTTCTAGGAATTTAGCCAGGGACGTACCCAGAAATTTTTTAATTTAGTGTCCTTCTATTAGGACGTTAGGGAAATCTGGGTTTATACCGGAAGTCCACATATTTCTTTTTAATATCCCAAATGTAATATATTTGAGTAATTTGACAAGAGAGCAATTTAAAAAAGTAAAAAAGGTGTCCACAGGTTGCCAGAATGTTGTTTACCGTCAAATTTTTTTTTGCTATTTAAAAAGAAGCCATTAGAGATAAATAATTCACATTAATTACAGAAGTTTTCAAACTTTGTTGGAATATTTATTAAATTAAAATAATTGTATATTTAATTTTGCAACTTTTTCTGAGGTCCAGAACATATTAATAATTCCAAAAACTTAAAATTCATTATAACTTTCTTAAAAAAATTGCAAATGTGCTGCAAACTTAAAGGAATATATACTGTATTATTTTCAACTTTATATCAGATTTGCAACTTTTTTGAAAGTCCGGAACATGATCTTTTTTTTAAATAGTCTTTTTGTTTATGTCGTAGACAAAAAAAATTGCAAAAGTGCTGGAAACCGATGACATAACAGCTATTCCAGTTTTCAGCCTTTTATTTTGCACGGAACAATTTTGTTTTTTGTAAAAAATATTTTTTTATTTTCCTCTAATTTTGTAAAAAAAAAGCTGGTAAATTTGCAACTTCGGACAAGATTCGAAACCTTGAAAAATTAACAAAACTCAAGAATTTGCACCATGGAGATAATTAAATTTTATCTTCAACAGGTTGAGTGCCAAGCTTTTTAGCAGAGATGGGGAGGATCCGAGAGCAGGATTCGAATACTTTAGAAAAAAAGGATCCGTGATCCGAAATCGCGGAGAAAATCCTAAAGGATTCGTATTCGAATCATCAATATCAGTCTCGGATCCTTTTAGAGACCAAACTACGCCGGCGCGAACGGCCGACTCAAGCTTTGGCTTGTCACGAATTGTAAACTAAAAACTAAAACAGACTGAGACTGAATAGAAAACCGATGTATTTGGCGTTGTGCACGATTAAAGAATTAACAAATAATCTGATATACAGTTAAGTAAAAAAAAATCTGCATCCACATCCACATGTAGGTATATTATTTATTTTTCTAATTTTTGCACGATATACAAAATATATATGTGGGTGATATTAGTCTATTAAACGAATATAATATATAATTATATCCATTCTATGTTTTCTATCAATTACAATTAATTCATTACTTGAGTTGACTATTTTTTTTTATTATTTAAAATGAGTTTTAGTTATTAATATAAAATATAATTAAAAATTAGTGATTCTTGTGAAAAATCGATAAATACCGGCAATCAACTAGAGTTTTTTTATATTTACAAGGAAACTTAAGTAAAGTTTAAACAATTATTATACTTATTCGAGTATGTAGTCAGTAGAGCGCGTCACTTAGGTAATCGCCTATATGCTAAATGTGACAGCCAGCTTCGTTTTTCAGCTTCAAGTTTTAAATGTTTTTATTTAATTATTTATTTATTTACGGGTCAAAACTCATTTTACAGAATTGTATAACAAAGTTCCTTAACAAATATAAGACAATTGGCAGCATTACAACGAGTTATAAATAATAATATACACGGCAGTGGCGTAACTACCATAAGACAAGTATTGCAAATATTTGAAGCCTAATATTTAAGTTTTTCAGCCGGTTTACACGATTTAGACGCTTTAATTTGGGTACCGCCACAAGGAAATCATGAGGTATTTACTGAAAGCTTTACTTCTGAAGTAAGTCCCGAATGGCACGTAGCGTTACAAGGACAACAGCCGATCGAATATTTTTTAGCATTTGTGGATTTTGATATAATCGACATCACCGTTGATCAAACAAATCACTACGCCACACAAACTGTGGTTGAGGGGAATAATATTCGCAATCATTCTCGTTGCCAACAGTGGCAGCCAACAAATAGAGAAGGGATAATACGACTAATTGGATCATAGGGATATATGGGCATTGTGAGAATGAATTCAATAAGAGACTATTAGTCAAAAAAATGACTGTTCTCTAATGATGCGGCTAGAAAGGTTATGAGTCGCAATCAATTTAAACTTCTTTTGAAAATGCTGCATTTCTTGAACAATGCTTTATGTCCTCAAGGTGATCGCTTATTCAAAATTTAGCCAATTGTGGATAAATTAATTTACAATTATCAAAAAATATTCACCCGGCAATATATTTTTGTATTGACGGAACCATGATGCCTTATCAAGGTAGGCTTCTCTTTAGGCAGTATAACCCCCAAAAACCACAAAAAACGGTTTAAAGATTTTTAAGCTATATATCGATGAAGGATAAACTTGGAACATGAGTATTTAACAGGAAAGGAGAAAGAGACTGATAAAAACCAAAAATGTCGGTTGCAACAAGTATTGTTATGAAGTTAGCTCGTTAACTCCTTGCGTGCAGTAGAATTTGTGTTGTGGACAATTGGTACACTAGCTTACAACTGGCGCATTTACTTTTAGACCAAAAAACGCACTTTAGGAACTTTTCGAAGCAATTGTAAAGGAAATCCAACTAATGTTACCAAAAAGAAATTAGGAAAGCATGAGACAATATGTGAAGAAAATGAAAGAGGTATACGTGTATTGAAGTAGCGCAATAAAAAAGACGTGCTACTCCTATCAACACATCATACCAATAAAACCACTGACGTTCAAAGACGCAGTAAGATGATCAAAAAAACCTGAAGCAATTATCGATTACAATTTGGATAAAAGTTATATTAATCTATCAGATCAAAGGGCCAGCTACAGTTCTGCTTTGCGTCGCACAATAAGATGATACAAAAAAGTATTTACGATGGTCAACGCCCATTTTATATACAAATATGCTAAAAATTTCTCAATGTCAATCACAGGTTTTCAAAATTCTGTTATAGAACACTTATTGAAGTATGAATTCCCAAATCAGGAATCGAAACCAGCAACAAGAAAATGTTTAAGTGCACACACTTTATTCTAACAGAAAAGAAAAGCTAGAGATAATAGAAGATATTGCTGAGGATGCTACAAAAAAAAGCAGGAAAATCTAATAGTGAAAAATAAGGTGAAAAAGGTAGTAACTTCGATTTTTCGATTTTTCGATTTTCGATTTTTCGATTTTTCGATTTTTCGATTTTTCGATTTTTCGATTTTTCGATTTTTCGATTTTTCGATTTTTCGATTTTTCGATTTTTCGATTTTTCGATTTTTCGATTTTTCGATTTTTCGATTTTTCGATTTTTCGATTTTTCGATTTTTCGATTTTTCGATTTTTCGATTTTTCGATTTTTCGATTTTTCGATTTTTCGATTTTTGGATTTTTCGATTTTTCGATTTTTCGATTTTTCGATTTTTCGATTTTTCGATTTTTCGATTTTTCGATTTTTCGATTTTTCGATTTTTCGATTTTTCGATTTTTCGATTTTTCGATTTTTCGATTTTTCGATTTTTCGATTTTTCGATTTTTCGATTTTTCGATTTTTCGATTTTTCGATTTTTTGATTATTTGATTTTTCGATTTTTCGATTTTTTGATTTTTTTGATTTTTCGATTTTTTGATTTTTCGATTTTTCGATTTTTCGATTTTTCGATTTTTCGATTTTTCGATTTTTCGATTTTTCGATTTTTCGATTTTTCGATTTTTCGATTTTTCGATTTTTCGATTTTTCGATTTTTCGATTTTTCGATTTTTCGATTTTTCGATTTTTCGATTTTTCGATTTTTCGATTTTTCGATTTTTCGATTTTTCGATTTTTCGATTTTTCGATTTTTCGATTTTTCGATTTTTCGATTTTTCGATTTTTCCATTTTTCGATTTTTCGATTTTTCGATTTTTCGATTTTTCGATTTTTCGATTTTTCGATTTTTCAATTTTTCGATTTTTCGGTTTTCTTTTATTGAATAAGAAGTTAATATTGTTTAACGCCGCACCGCTGTACCGGTCGGAGTGGGGGGTGTTAGGTTTTTTTTCGTTACAGTGTTACGGAAATTCTTGATTCGGTCGCCGCGCTCAAAGCCCGCGATAAAAGCTATGCAATAGCTTAAAATAGACTCGAGTTCAAAGTACGTCGAAACCTTTTGATGTTACTACTTCCGAACGGTACTGGAAAAACAAAACTCCAACTGTCGCAGAAAACGCCAGTCTTCAAAAAGTTTGCAAAAGATGCAGTTTTGTTTTTTCGACACGAGTTTGTGTTTTGTTCTTATTTTGTCCATTTAGTGGAAAAACGCTATTAGAGTCTGAGGACTTTGGAATTGGAAACACTATAGATTCACGCCATAATCTAGGAAAGTATCTACATTCCAAACAAATATTGACATAAGTTATATCATCTACTAAGATAAGTAAGCAGAGTTTTAACATTTGTAAGGAAATATTATCATATTCGACAGCACTAGATTTAATACCACGAATGACTTACGGATTGTATCTTGATCAACCAATAAAAAATAAAAAACATGTATTACTAAAATATCCAGTTATTTGCATAAAAGTCAATTTTAGCAGTATAGTCAGCTGACTTGTGAAATATACTAATAAAATAAACATTTATTTCATTCTAATAGGTTTATTGATATATTAGCAGTATCCAGATTTTAAAAGTTTTTACTCTCAGATTTAAGAACATGTACTTAAAATTTACATTTCCAAGATTAATAAATTATGATGATCTACCATAGACACCACCAATTTTTCCAATTCTATCTTCTATGAAACTTATAACCAGGTAGCTTAGCAGCGTAAGAATCAATTGTACATTTGATTCACGTTTCAGTGACACCTACTATAGGCGCTAAAATATCTTATATGTTATAATGATGAAATAGACTATTTATTTATTCATTAATCTTGATAATAAATTTACAATTTCGGAATTTAATTTTCCAGGATTGGACAATTTATTATTAACTGAATGATATACTCCAATGATAATATTTTCTCTGTCCATTTTCAGAGACTTAATTAACTTCAAAACGTCTAAAATAAATTTTGACAACTACCAATAATAAGTAACTTGTTCATTCTGTTTAATAAGCTTGTTTTGTTGTCTATCATCAGACACAACTGATAGAGGCAACAATACTATACCCGGCAAACCAAAGAGAATTAAGATGGGAATAGATAAGAAAAACACAATAAAATGGGAATCATAGGAAGATTGAAAAAACGTGTAATAAGGTGAAGAAGTTATAAATCAATAAGAATCAGGATATAAAATGGAGAAAAAGAAGAACCAAGGACTAGAGTTCTAATTTAACTACATTTAGCCGTATACCCGCAAAGAAAGAAGAACAATAGAATTAAATAACTTTTTAGATTTTGTGAGAGTGGATGGCTTAGTGGTTAGTGAATTTAGCAGTTCCGGATTCGAATCCCACTAGCTCAATTTTTTTTTTCTAATTAATACAATTAATTCTAATACCTTATTAAAATATTTAAGACGAAACAAAACGTAGTTTTTTTTGTATAAAAGGCGTTCAGGAAAATACATGTTTATTGAAATCGAAAAACCACTTCGCATAAGAGAAAAATAAAGGAAACATGTTTTATATCCATAAAAGAATCGAAACCGAAAACGCAACAAGTGTCCTTAAATGGATTTTCTGTTTCGGACACAAGTTTATTTACATTTTACATGATCATCTTTTAACTGAAACTAGTAAACTCACATAAGCGACAGCTTTCCTCTTTATTAAACTGACGGGTCTATTTATCATTTTATTAGACGCGTAGAGGATAATTGGAAGCTTGACGTTATCAGCTATCTGCAATTGAGATAAAAATGAGTTTTTATTTTTAATTCTATTAAATATGTTTTTGGTTTGGTAGCAACACTAAAAAAATTATTAATATTTCTTTATATTCAGATAATTATTGGCTATTTAAATAATTTTTTTTACACTCACATATATATTAGCTAATCTATGCACAGACTACAAAACGAAAGAGTTGCGTTCAACTGAACGAATATATTTCTTTTCCATTCTGGGTAGTGAGAACACTGCAAAAAAATGAAATTCATTAATCATGGTTCATATTTTGTATACCCAAATACTATTATTTTTAAAATTAAAAATTAGTGACAATTCTATGAAACTAAATTAAATATACTTTAAAATGAGTTATTTTTGTGTAGATTCGATAAAAATAATAGCATTATTATTTTTATTTGGTTCACATTTTCAAAAAGCTTTTAATTTTAATAAAACTATATGAAACTAATTTAATTACAAGTATTATAGCTAAAATCTTAAAAGTCGCGATGAAGGCGAGGACAGAGCTTTTGCTTTTTACGCGAAAATCCCGAAATCGAATCTGATCTGGAGACTATATAAATAAATCTTTCTTTTTTCATGTATATTTTATTTTATTTTATTTTATAAATTAGTTAAATTATTTTAAAATTAGTTATTTTGTCTTAATAATCTAAAAGAGTTTTTTAAATTTGTAGATTTTCGTTAGTGAGTCGTAGAAAAAATATACTATACAACTCGAGTGGATTGTCCATATCGCACTCGTCTTTGTGCGATATGGCCATCATATTTACTCCTGTTGAACAAACTTTTATTTCCGCGCCTGTGGATTGGCCACTTTGTTTGTGATGTCATTCTCTACAATAAATACATAACACAATATCATTTCATACAAAGAATAAACAATAAATCTAAAAGACAAATAAAAATATTAGCCATGAAACGTAAATATAAATATTTTAAAATTAATATTATACAAAAAGATACAAAAAATAATAATAATAATAATAATAAGGCAGGATACATTTCAACTATTAATAATTGATAATTTTGGTATGACTTTTTTTGAGATTTGTAAAAGCTTTTCAAAAAACAGATCACAATTAATACAGTATACATTGACATTATTACACATAACAAAAATTGGCAACTTCAATAAAATGTTATTCTAGGAGTAGGCAACGAAAACGTTTCAGATTAACGCGCATCTAATCTTGGAACTAAAAACATAACTTGTCCAAGAAGCAATGGACAATCAATTAGGTCATGCATAATTTTATAAATAATTGAAATTGACATTACAACTCTACGAGTTTCAAGTGCTTGAAAGGAAAATCGGTTTCGCAAGACTTACTCGTTAAAACTTCGAGAAAGATATACGCCGTGTACAGGTTTTTTAAGCTGCTGTTTTTGGATACCAAATTAAGGATGTATATTTAAGTTTAGAACGCACTAAAGAAAAATACAAAGCCTTGAGAGAAAGATCGGTTGTGAACTTCTGACAGTTTCTAATTAAAAACGTGTCAAATTGTGTCAATATGATCGTTGAAGGTTAGCTTTCAGTCAAAAATAACACCTAAGTCTTCAGTTTTAGAATATCTGGACAAAATTTCACTGTTTATTGTATAATTAATGTTTATTGGGTTCACTTTTCTTGTATATAAAATTAAAAAATGAAGCAGAATTTGAGTCAGGCCACTAGTTATGTTGCAGGGTTTATTAAGAAACTTAATAGTTTTGACTGCAAAGAGTGTAAAGTTAATTTACAGACATGTTAGAAGACCATCGATACTTTTACTTATTTTAAAGAAAATTATGATAAAAGACGTTTTATTTATGTACAAAGAAATGTTATTGTATTTCTTTCAAAAATTCTTGAAATAGTTTCACAACTTTTGGGTCATATTGACAACATTCAAAAAATTAAACTTTTTTGCCAGACCATGTTGATTTTAAATGGTTTAGATCAGAGGCGACTCGTGGCCTAGTCTATGAGGAGACTACTTTTAAAAGGCACACCCTATATACTTAATAAAAATATATGTCTATAAGAATTCAAAAAGCAGAAATATTACATAATAGAAATATATATTTGTATAAAGTATATAGGATGAGCCAGCTTCCTCACAGGATAGGCCACAAGCCATCTCTGGTTTACATATAAAGAACATAAAACATACGTCTTTTCTCATTTAGTTGAAACTTGCCTACTATTAATAATAAGAAAGTATTATAATGATAGTATGAGGGCTGCTGCAATGTCTAAAAGACAAACAAAATGATTTGAAGTTACTGCATTTAATTTTTTTCTGTTTCAGTTTATATGGATGGTTGCTTTTGTCTGATTTCCTAAGATTCAAGAAGAATTTGTTGTTTTGTTTTTTGTTTATTTTAAAAATTTATTTACTTAGGCATTAGTTTTCATATCAAGTAAATTAATTATTTGTTATGCAATTTCTGATTTTTGTTAGCCAAAGATAGATAACGTACTGAAATAGTAATGTAATGTTTGTGATATTAGAGTAACTTTCTTAAAGAATCATTTATAAGACGTCCGGGAGCGCCATAGTAAATAATAATAATAATAATAATAGACATTCTTGCTTCGCATAAGCTCGCTTGTATGAGGGTGAAGTGCATAAAAAATAT
Source organism: Psylliodes chrysocephalus (assembly GCA_927349885.1). Classification (NCBI taxonomy): domain Eukaryota; kingdom Metazoa; phylum Arthropoda; class Insecta; order Coleoptera; family Chrysomelidae; genus Psylliodes; species Psylliodes chrysocephalus. Next base: position 13,140,741 of record OV651829.1, read on the forward strand.
TTTTTTGTATTGCCATCTCTGATATATTTTTTATTTATTTTTCTTGGGAATTTTTAGTAAATATAATTATATAAAACTTTGTATGATATTTATTTTATCCCTCATAATTATTTGTCATAGAATTTTACATTTTTATTGGGCATTTCATAATTGTTACAAACAGCTAATAAAAAAGGAAAATTTTAATTATAATTAAGAGGAAAATTTACTTAAGCAATTATCTTTTTCTAAACAATACGAAATAGAGCCACACCTATTTCTATAGTTTAATTTTACTTTTTAGTGAATGAAAAATATATACCTTCAAGTAAAAGTGAAATGTCTGTTTTTCTGGAGCCACTATTCTGAAATTTGATTTAATTATTTTGTCAATTTTTGAAATCTTTATAAAAACAAAATTTTGCGATTTATTGCCATCAAAATTTAATTAAATTTTGAAAAAATGGCTCCAGAGGAACATATTTGAGCTACACGTACATGTTTTTTATTTCACTAAAAAATTAAAAAAATTACTATCAAAATTTTGTATGGCTATATTTCGTATTAGTTAGAAAATAATTGCAAAAGTAAATTCTCCCTTTAAAAAACCCGCCAATTTTCAAATTAAATATAAAATTACGGGTAACTGCATTACCGACAGAGTAAGAGTTGATGGTAATACTGCTGGTAACTACATTACCGACAGAGTAAGATTAGTTCTACTCCTCCACCCCACAGGTCGTTGCAAGCAAACATGTTGCCAAATTTCTACAAAGAAACGGCAACTCTTAATAATCTTTCCTCCATGGGTTACATACTGTTTTCTTAGTGATAAATGAGAAAGAAAGAACATTTGCATTGATTTTGAAAAACCGAGCTGACTTAATTTGTTAGCAATTATTATATGGTCAATCTTATCGAAAGCCTTTTCAAAATCAGTTAAGATAACATCTGCTTGTCCACAGTAATCGAAGGTTTCATGTAAAAATTGTGTGAAGTAAGATAAATTTGTCACAGTAGATCTATTTGCCATGAAACCATGGTGACAGTCGGATATTAAGTGCCTCGTGAGTGGATAAAATTTTATTATAAATACAAATTTTAAAAACCTTTGAAAAATTATTAAGAACAGAGATGGGGCGATAATTATTTAGTAGAGACGGCTTTCTTGACTTAAAACTTGGACAGACACGAGCTATGTGCAAGTTTTTAGAAATAAATTGAAGAAATACTTAAGAGGTTGCACAAATATATGTTTACAGTCTTTTATTAAAAAACTGGATATAGCATCATCGCCCGCTGTAATTTTAGTATTTAATTTACTGATAGCATTCATTATATCCACATCAGTCAATTTCTGTATAAAAATGTTAGGGAAGCAGTTAAAACTATCGCTTAGGTTATACTCAGAGGGAGGAGTATAAACACTGCAAAAATAATCGGCAAATCCATCCACAATACTTTCAGGACTGTCATATAGCGTTTTGTCCCGAAATCCTTGATTGATTTTTTTTTTATTTTGAACAAAATTGTTTAGAATCATCCGTAATAGAATTTTCAACTCTGGTAATATACAGTGAGCATCATAAGTCTTACCCCCCCTAACTAAATCGTTACTGGGGTCTTGTTAGGAAAATCGCCGAGACAGGTCGATTTTTGATTTCTACAATGTACATTTTTGCATGATTAGTTTACCCTTAATTTCATCCCTTACTGAAGGGTAGCAACCCTTTCAAAAAATTTAAATGGCATGGGGTGGTGAGTGATAGCTCATTTGAAAGAGGGTTTTATTCTCTATTCAACCGTGCAAAAAATTTTAAAATTTGCTTCATTACGAGTTGATTTATTAATGTTTAAAAATAACAAAACCTCACAAAATAGGAAAGCAACTGGACTAACAGTGACCTTCTAATGGCAAAAAGTCTTACTTCACGTCTGAACCAAAACCGAAATCATGCAGGGCCGAAGTTTAATTCTAAAGATGAGTGCGCTACGTTAATTTCCGTTATTCTGAAACAACAATTAGTCGAGAATTAATGAAGTAAATTTCAAATTTTTTTACACGGTTGTATAGAGAATAAAATTTTCTTTTAAATCAGCTATCACTCACCACCCCATGCCGTTTAAATTTTTCGAAAGGGTTGCTCCCCTCCAGTAAGGGATGAAATTAAGGGTAAACTATTTATACGAAAATGTACATTGTAGAAATCAAAAATCGACGTGTCTCGGCGATTTTTCTAACAAGACTCCAGTAACGAGTTAGATAGGGGGTAAGACTTTTAACAAGTTTTTTAATTTATCTTCTTAGAGTTTTAAAATGATTTAAATAAAATGAATTATTATTTCTTTTGTATTTTTTATGAAAAAAGTTTTTTTGTTTAACTTAAACTTAAATCAACCCACGAAGGGGAATCATAAGTACATTTTTTGCGTAATGGAACAAATAAATTAAAAACCGAGTTTAATGTAGAATAGAACTTAGAGCATGCCAAATCAACATCATTATAAGAATCTAGAAATGACAAGTTAATTGTGTCCAAAGCATTGTGTAGACTTGGAATATAAGTAATACCCAAGTTAGCTAGTATAGACCTAACAAGTAAACCTTAAACAACTAATTAGTAGGGCCTAATTGTTAAGAATGATGTTAGAGAGGAGAAAGTGTTTCTGGTAGAATCTTATTTTCGCTCATACGGAATCAGCCAACGACGTAATAGTGCAAATCTGCGATACGTGTATAATCAATTCTTCCTAAACTTGGAACATCGTTAAGAAGTCTATCTTAAACACATTTGGAACATGTATTAAAATGTCAATAATATGCATTTCTTTAATAATTAAAAAAATAAAACTTCAGTACTGTTTATTTCGGGCAATACTGTATATATGATAAAAATTTAAAGCATATTGACATGACCTCATAAACAATAAACAAAACTTGACGGAACACAGACCATCAAGTGTCAAATGGCCACAACATTTAGTTCATAGTAGAGGACGTATCGCTTATCTTCATATCCCGATTGTAGAAAAATTATATAGACTTACAATGCATCGTTTAAAAATATTCCACAGAAACCGTATTAATTAGCTTAAATCGCCTATAGTTATTTAAATAATTTCCTTTTTTTTTCAGTTATTTTTATAAACGATTCTCTACGAATGTTTTATTATTGTCATCTATATTATTTTTTAAATCCTAATAATAATTTATGGCCCTCATCATTAATAATGTCCAAAAATCATAATTTCTCAATCTTACTTCATACATACCTTATTTTTAAAACAAGTTTTTGTAACACCCTCGTGTTGCTATCTAGAGCCTTTTAACATGATTCTCAAAATATTTACAAACATTTTTACGAATTTAGAAGCAAAGAAGCAATTTTCTTAAAAGTAGAAAGCCGAGAGGAGAATAAAAAGATTTTTGAGACTGCTTATTTGTAATGAAATTGCATTTGGTACTTGGTAGATAGATTCAAGAAACTAAATATATTAAACATGCACGTTTAAAGAAAACATATAAACATCTGAAAGCTGAATTAGAAATGTGTTGCATTGTAATAAGAATTTCACCAATTTCGATTTAGAATCAATTTCACAGAATTAGAAATAAAATAGATTAAATACTGGAAAAAAAGTAGATTTGAACTTAACTCTTTTTAGACATAGCTCAGGCTGTCGATCAGATATGGCTAGAAGGCCTTGTGTTAAAAAATAAATAAAGCTTTTTTATGAAGTGTTACAATCCTACTTGGTGCATAGAATTTTCAAAGTAAAAGAAACAGAAGAAGATTATTGCGCTCTAAAACAGATCAAAGCAGGGGTGCCTCAAGGAAGTATTCTGGGGCCAGTTATTTACCTGTTATGTACCTACGGTATAACACAAACGCAAAATTTAAAACTATGCATATTTTTTTGACAACATAGCCATATTTGTACAGCAATAGAAGAACTAATCAGAAAACTTCAACAAGAAACTAATATAATCTACAAGTGGAGATAAATATGGCGCTAAAAAGATAGGAGATTATATAGAGTGCCCTAGTTTGCCAAACGACATAGAAACTATGTTTAGAGTCATCATTTCATCTGCCTCTAACAATCCCAAACCTATAATTATCAAATTAACACACAAAAAGAAAAAGAGACAATATTTTAACATATTCGAAAACTAAGCGCCGAAATACCGGTTCACCAGCTCCAGGACTAAAACAGGAAAATCTTTTCGATCAAGTGTTTATTAATGAACATTTAACGGCTTTATTAAGAAATGCTAAAGAAATGGGAAAACAAAGAACTATAAGTACGCCTGGTTACGCGAAGGTTGTATATTCGTTAGAAAAGATGAGAGATCAAGAATTGGCAAAATTGTATCATTGGAAGATATTAATAAAATGTCTTATTTTTATTATATTTTTCTAGTATCCCTTTACTTTCTTTATGGCTTTATCCTTTTTTTAACAAAACGTCAGAGGTATTAAAACTAAAACTAACTATTTAAAAATTCCCTAAACTGTGATCATGATCTTATTTGACAGAAACGTGGCTTAATAGTCAAATAAATTCTTCTCAATTGTTTTCTGATTCTTATCACATCTACCAGGAAGACATCATCATTTCAATAAAATGGATGGAGGAGTTTTAATTGACATCAATAAAAATATGTGTAGTATCGCAAGAAGTGAGTGGTCATCTGATGCCGAAGATTTCTGAGGTACATTAAATCCTGATGAGTGTAATCATTCTAAATTTCATCTATGTTGCTTTAACATTCCTCCCAGGGATTCTACAACCTTGAGTATATTTTGTTCTAAACTTGACGAAATTGTATAACCCTAATGATTTTTTGTTATTTGTGGTGACTTTAACTTACCCAATATTATCTGGTCTTTTGACTCCATTAACAAAAGTTGCGTTCCCCTTAACTTTTTTGACAATGACTTTAATATATCTTGTTGTAATTTGTCACAATTTAGTGCTTTTCGTAATATATATAATAATAACAATTTTTAAATTTAAATTGTAAAAAAATGTACAGATCCAATTGTTGTTGAAGATAAAAACCATACCACTCTGGAGTTCAATTTTGTAATGCACAACACACTTTCCTTCAAGAAATTAAATATCGACACTTTTAATTATGATTTAAAGAAAGCTAATTTAAAAAAAAAAATAAAACAGATATTGATTTAATTTATTGGGAAAAGTGTCAATAGATTTTATTATTTACTAGAAAACATTATTTTTAAAAATATCCCATAATCACAGATAGTCAAATTATGTGTGATACTTTTTCTACCTATTTTAACCATGTATTCAACCCACTCAACTTAAACGAAACTTATGTACCTTCTAATAACTCACACAACAAATAAATATCTAAATATTATATACCAATATCCTCGATCATTAACACAATTAAACAACTTCCCAACAAAGCTCCGGGTTTTGATAAAATCCCCACGTCTGTTAAAGAATTGCTCTTAAGAAATAGCGCAGCCCCTATTTATCCTATTCAATAAATCGTTACAAGACGGTCACTTTTCAGATATTTGGAAAACACCATTAATATTGTTCCTATTCTAACAATCTGGTAAATACCTAGCGGAAAATTACCGTATTATATCTAAATTGTGCATTATTGCAAAATTGTTTGAGTCTAGCTTATGTAACTACTTAGACTTTGATCTTAAAAATATTAATAATATCGAACAACACGGATTTATGAAAAATAGATACTGCTCCATAAACTCGCTGAGGTTGGTATTCATGGTAATTTGCTCAGATGGTTTTCGTCTTATATAAGTAACAGGACTCAAGCTGTTAAAATTGGCATGTATAGCTCTGCATTTTGTATTATTACATCTGGCGTACCGCAGAGATCTCATCTGGGACCGTTGCTTTTTAATATGTACATTAATGATATCGCCAATTATTTTACCTTTTCGAAATTTATTATGTACGCTGACGATTTAAAGGTTTTTCACAATGTTGCTACGAATTTGGATTCTTTACAGATTCAAAATGATCTTGACAATTTATTCTCCTATTGCACTGTAATTGCTTGTATCTTAATCTCAACAAATGTCATAACATCACTTTTTCTAGAAGCAAAAATATTTTACTTAATAATTATAGCATTGATAATACACCTCTTGATAAAGTATCTGTTGTAAAAGATCTTGGCATTTTGTATGACAGTAAACTAATATTTGACCATCATATTTGACCATCATATTTGACCATCATATTTGACCATCATATTTGACCATCATATTTGACCATCATATTTGACCATCATATTTGACCATCATATTTGACCATCATATGACGTCATTATTAAAGCACAGAAGGCACTTGGTTTCATTATACGAACGTCTAAAGACTTCAAAAAAATCGAAACAGTCCGTACACTTTATGTCTTAACCTCGTATTAAGTTTTTGATCTGTTATTTGGAATCCTCAGTATAACATCTACATGACTAAATTTGAAAGTGTGCATGAGAAATTTAATAAATATCTTAATAAAAAATTCTATTCGCATCAGGTCAATAATACTATTTTATTTAAGTTTAAGCATAACTAATTATCATAATTCTCCTACAGCTAGGTGCTGTAAATCATATAACTCATTATCAAACCTTTTAAATCTCGATATTTTTTCTTACTCCTTGTCACCGTTTACTAAGACTTTAAACAAATTCTTTTTAGACCATATAATTTAATTACGTTTGTTCTATTATTATTCATTTTGAAATTGATTAATTGAAATTTTTTTGTATCTAATGTTGAGCTAATAGTGAATACTGTTTCTGGATTCGTCCCGTTTTGTATTCCTTATTAACCTTGGAGTAGTCGCGGCAAAGAATACCTACCCAAGAAGCGAAACTGAATGAGTTTTCGTATGTACCAAAGCAAGGGAACTTAATACACTGGGAAACGTATAAAAATTAATCAGTTTTTGTCGTTTGGTGCATAAGAATTAAACACATAGTAAAGTATTAATGACAGAAAAATATTACTATGTTCATTATATCAAATATATTATTTTAATAACGAAATAAGTACTGTAGGAAATAGTTACTACACAATAGCGCAAGTTGATAACGGTCATTCTGCAAATAGGCAATTTTGAGTCATAGAAAATTATGGAACAGTTGTGCAAGGACCATTCACTGTCTATCAATCCCAAGAAGACAGAAATAATGCTTTTCACAGGGAAATGATGAAAATGGAATTAAAACCTACAGATCTCCTAAATACAAAACAAAATTTTGCAACAGAGATGAAGTACCTTTGACAACAAGTTAACATGGAACTCACGATTAGAAAACAGAGTCAAAAGAGCATACATTACTTATGAACAATGCCACCAAACCGTGAGGCGCACCTCTGGTTTCTTTCCCAGAGTCGTCACATGGACTTACATGGCCATCATACGATCTATGCTTACATACGGTGCAGTTGTCTAGGGTACCGAAAATCCAAAAATTGACAGCTATCCGCAAAATAGAACAAATTCAAATAACAGCATGTGCCATGGAAGTCGTTCTTAGTCTCACTCCCCGTCATATTTACATCAAGGAGGTTGCTCTGATGACAATGACACGCCTATGCACGATTGGAATAGAATCTGACGTACGATCTGGTGAGGCGAGTGAGGTGGCTCGTTTTTGGCAAAAGGCGCTCGATACGCTCCAACTGCTTCAAGCGAACATGAACCTTATCTCACCGAGTTATATCTTCCATAAGCCATATGAACAGAACAAATAGAAGAGTCGGAAGTGGCAGGTACGATACATATCTACACAGACGGTTCTAAAAGAAAACAATGCCCAGGGTGTGGAATATACTCCAATTCCGTAAACCTCAACATAAACTGCGCAATAGTGCCAATGTAGTTCACGGAGCACAATTTACTCACGGTTAGTACTAGAATGTCATGAAGCTTTGGCAAGGGTATCCATCCAAGATGGAGCAAAGGTGACGCCACAACGAAAGGTAGCCTTATTGCTGATTCACTAGCCAAGATGGCAACCAATCAAATACTTTTTGGACCTGGCCCTTTTATTGGACTGACAACATCGGTAGTGACAGACCTTAATAAAGAATATTCTCTTGTGAAGTTAAAGTAAAGATGGGATGAAACAAGAATCTGCTGAGTTGCCAGGGAGATTTTAAGTTATCCTGACAATACTACAACAAACAAATACCTGACTATGATTAGACAGAATCTGCGTCTGATCACAGTCACAATCACAAGTCAGAATTCGCACCCTGAAGGGGGTGCAAACAAAAACATAAAACCATTTAACATATCCTCTACGATTGACAGACGCTCTCATTTATTAGACGATTTGGTTTCGGCGAGTATTAGCTAACACCGACCGATATAAGTGAAGCACCTCTTGGCGACGTTGTCAACTACACTAAATGTGTAGGCTGGCTCATGAGATAGGAGGTGCCTATCATTTTCTGAGGATACACAATGGGCATAGTGAGGCCTAAGTGCCGTAGGGTAACCCACCCTCTACACGTTACATATCCAGAAGTACTGTAGGTAGCTGTAAATGCATTTAGATTGCATCCTGATAGCAGCGACTTGGTTTCTTGAAGTGAGTTTGTCATATCTTTTGATTATTGTTTTGTATTATTGTTTATTTACTTTTTTAATTTGAATGGTTTGAAAAACAATAAAAATAACATATTTAAATAAAAGAGTAAGAAATTAAACGATGCATAATACGTAGGCGTAAATTATCATTATAGGTAATACTGATTTAGAAATTAAAACAAAACATTGACAGCCAGATGCAAGAACGTTCAATAAAATTTACGAATAACGCAATGTATTTTTTTTTCTTGTAATTTAAATTTTAAAACTATCTAATTTCTAATTACTACTTAGTTAAATACAACTACTTATCTATACTGCAATTTTCAAAAAACGCTAATAATAATATACCAAACGTTGCTCTGGTTGCTCAACATAAATTGACAGCTATATTTGACGTTAAACCTTCTCTAAAACACTGAGAAAACTTGGCAGTTTTTTGTCCACGAATCGCCCATTTAGTTTCGCTTCTTGGGTAGGTATTCTTTGGCCGCGGTAGGTCTGACAGACTCCGCGCTCCGAACTTCATCGGATATTCTCTTCACCACTTAGCGCATCTTAGTAGCTCATTGATTTGTTAGGTAGTTGGATGTGCCAAGTAATTGTGGAGGGTCGTGCAACTCGTTACCTGTCAAACGTCATCTCGAGTCTCCTAGACTCCACGCGACTACATGTGTTTTACTGTTTTCACGGGATTACCGGTAAGTAGGCCTATTTTCTGCTGTTACATATCATTATAATTATTCATTTCTAGTTTAAAATGAAAAGTAGCAGCAAATATTGATGCGTTTCTAAGAAGAAGTTGACTTTGATGAGGTGCCAATTGATGAAGATTCAGATCAAAATAAGGATGTTGTGGAATATAGATCTAAAGGCAGTGATAACGTTCAAGAAGATGACTCCTCCGACGATGACAGAAGTCCCGTTAGAACACCAACAAAAATTCCTAGAGCTTCGTTTTATTTGGGCAAAAACAATACCACAAAATGGAACAAGCATGCTCCAAATCAGGCAGAGAGAACTCGATCCTCGAATATAATAAGTCAACTTCCTGGTACAAAAGGTATTGCGAAATAAGCAAAAAGTCCTTTCGAGTGCTGGAATCTCTTCATTAATAATGAAATACTCAATATCATTGTAGAACATACAAATTTCTACATAGCAACAAAACTCAGAATTACAAAAAGATAGGAAATTCAAGGAAACAGATAAAATTGAAATAAAAGCCCTAATTGGTTTACTATACTTGTTAGGGTTATTGAAAAGCTGCAACTTGAGCGTTGACGAGATATGGGACAGAAAAGGAACCAAAGTAGAAAAGTTCTGGCTCAAAATGAGGAGGCACCGATTTCTATTTCTCTTGAGGCATTTACGTTTCGACGATCGTACTACCAGAGAAGAGAGAAAGAAAACAGACAAAATAGCGCCAATTCGAGAAGTCTTTGATATATTTGTATCTAGTTGTCGAAAACATTATTCTATTTCATAGAATGAGACAATAGATGCAATGCTTCTTGGTTTTCGTGGTAGATGTGGTTTTAGACAATATATACCTTCTAAGCCAAACAAGTATGGGCTGAAACTTTTCTCGTTGGTCGATTCAAAAATGTTTTATACTTTGAATCTTGAATTGTATGTTGGACAACAACCTGCCGGTCCTTTCCAAACAAACAATGATGCTATGAGTATTGTTGTGCGTCTGGTAGCCCCATATCCGGAACATCAAGAAGCGTCACCACTGATAATTAGTTTACCTCTTTGCCATTAGTCGAATATTTGCTGAGATAACGTAAGCTGACTCTTGTCGGAATGAAAAATAAAAGGGAAATACCTAAGGAGTTTGTGGAGGTCAAACATCGTACAGTAACATCAAGCATGTTTGGATTTGGTGAACATATCACGATAATCTCTTATGTTCCAAAAAAAGGAAAGAACGTTCTCATGGTTTCTAGTTTGCCCAATAGCGACGCTATTGATCCTGCTTCTGGTGACAAACAAAACAAACAAACCTGAGATGACAACTTTTTATAATGGAACGAAAGGAGGCGTCGACTCTGTGGACCAGCTTTGTTCACTGTATGATGTTGCACGAATTACCAGACGCTGGCCCCATGCTTTTTTTCTCCCTTTTGAACATCGCAGGGATAAACAGTCAGGTTGTTCATGTCTCTAATCACCCAGATCCAAAATCCGATTTGAAATTGAGAATATTTCTAAAACAAATAGCATTGCTGTTGATCGATGAACATCTGCAGAGACGCTCTGATCAGAAAAATGTACCGGCGACAAGATGTAGCAGGAACTTCTGAGGCTCCATACAACGTAGAAGATATACCTGAAGGCACTTGAAAATATTGTTCGGGGTGTAAAAATAAAAATAAGTAAATCTTTCGTTAGTTTAAAGCACGCTAAAATGTTGTGCTTTCCGTGCACAAATGCCATCCTAGAAACAAATTTCCATGTTGAAGAAGTTTGATTTAATTTTCAGTTTCTTTGGGCTGTCAACAGATCCAATTTCCTATTTTTCTTATTTTAGATAGGTACAAATAAGAAATTCTTATGTTATTTCGAGTATTTTGATTGAATAAAGCTTTGTTGCTTGTGTCTGTGTTTTCCGTGATTATATACTACGAAAACGAAAATTACAAACTAAAGAAATGAAATTTGTGCATACGGAGTCTAACTAATATAGAACACTATGTTAAATGGTGAAAAGAAAATCAAAACATTTATTCAAAAATAAACAGCCTACAACGTCTAGATAAAAAAAAAACACAACACATATGCTGAAATGAATCTATGGTAGATACGCCCGTGGTACTACCTAAAATTGTGGCATTTGCGCCCTATCGTACTTTTCAATCTTACTTGCTTTTTAAGCAGGGACAGAGTTAATGGCAGTTGGGCCGTTTTTATTTGCAGGTAGGTAACAGTTGAATTTTGTGACTCTTGGCTATTTTGAGTGTCATAGACGTATTATAGAAATAAGCGATGTGTATGACACTCTAAAATGGATAGTGAAAGGAGTAAACAGGGAAGGTATCTCTTACAACATTTCACTAATCACAAAATATTTCCACGTGGACATTCAGATTAAAAAAAAAGATTTGTTTTTTATATACGATAAACCGTAAAAGATTGGCGAAATTGCAGATGGTGTACAATGAGTAATCCTGTAAGAAGTCACGGTAAGTGTGAAAATAAACGGAAACAAAGCAATGATGTTAGTACCGATGACTTTTTACAGCACATGGATGAAACTGTTGCCATACCACTTTCTAAACATATCAATTTTTCAAAAATGTTTTATGCTAATAACTTTTTTCTAAAATTTAAGTTATAAGCAAAAAAGATCGGTATCTTATTTTAATGTTGTATTCAGTAAAAAATAAGTATAACTGTTATATGTTATTGAGACTGTGTTGATATTTTAACGCTATTTATTTTCAAATATTATTAATAAAATAACAAATTAAAACATTGTACAATTTTATCACTTTCAATGTCAAAACTTTTTGTTTTTATAAAACTATTGCTCTTAGTATCAATGACCATTAAAATACTACCTAACAATATATCAATTGGCTAATGCGACGATACACAACTTTTTTATAGCAGTTTGCGAAAGTCTCTTCACGAAAATTTATAACACGTTCTTTGTTAGAACTTCTGTAAAGAAAACACGTCTTCATAGTTGCACAGAAAACTACGTTACAAACAAGACTTCAAAACTGTATTTTCAGACTTTGAATTGCTATGTGGAAATAAAGAGCAATATCCTTGATATTAATATCAATATACAAATCATTAATCGTACTATGCAGTAAGGAGCATGAATATTAGCTATTGTAATTATTATTGTTTTTTACTTGATTTTATTGATATAAAAAAACGACTTATGTAAATTGTAAGTTTAATTTTCAAAAAAGAATTGTTATATTTAATTTTGTCTATTTTTCTTTATTTTATACCAACATCAGTATATTTTTTCGATTGTCTTGGTAGCATTTAAATGGAATTATTTCCTTTTTTAATCTTTATATTATTTAATGGTATCTTTTAGTTAAAAGTTTGGTAATTTATTGTTAATTATTTTATTATATATTTGTTACATCTTTAAAGGTGGTTATGGTGGTAATAGCTTTGCAAATCTAAAAAGACTGGGCCAAATCTATATATAGGGTGTTAGTATATTCGATCGCCCATGCTCTAGCACAGAGAGCTGTCGTTAATTGATGAATTTTGATATAGGAACATCCTACTAAAGATCTTAGTTACCGAGATACAGGATGTTAAAAATTTTAAATCAAAATTCAAAATTTACCATAAAAAACGTCTTTATATATTTTATCAAATTTGATCCACCAAGATCTTGTCCAAAAACACAAACTATAAAAAATTTGACACGTGCTTACTAGATTAGAATTTAAAAATATTGAGTCCTTATAGATAAAGAATGTAGACTTTTGTTTAGAAGGAAATTTCTGCAACACTGTTCATTTTAGCTCCATAAAAAGTTCACTATTTATTTACTAAATATGAATAGAGAATAAAAAAAATAATAATAAAAAACCAATATTTTTTCCAGTGGAGTACAAAATAGGCGAAAAATTACCATTAACCTTGATAGCGTTTCACTGGTAAAAAGTGTATGTCAACATATTACTTTGTTATAGAGTATATTAATCGCCAAATTTAAAATTAATATTTAAAGAAGTTTTTGATTTATGGCATATTTTATATTATTATTTTAAAAATTTAACATCCTGTATCTCGGTAACTAAGCTAAGCCCTTTAAGGGTCCATGTTCCAATATTAAAATTCATCAAATGACAAAAGCTCTCTGTGGTAGAGCGTTGTGGGTTGAATCTACATACTAACACCCTGTATAAATAAGCAAGGACAAACTGGTTCAGTATCAGTTTTCAACTGGAAATAATATTTTGTCCTACCTTTGATATATGAAATCCATTGATACCCGATTATTATGAATTATGGTTGACTAATAAAATAAGTCTATAGAGAACATAGGCATTTTTTAACATTGCGTCTACATGGATAATATTACCTAGACAGATAGAGGATCGTGTAAAATGAAAAAAATAAGCGGAGCTAGAGACCCTGTTTGAAACGATTTCAAACTGCCTACTTCTCCCCCTATCCCGAGGAAGGTCGATTTATAGAACTGCTAGTGCTTCGGGTAAGATGGAACGGGCTTTAATGCAAAAATAATTTCATCTCTACCCTCTCCCTCAAAAAAAAGTTTAATTTTTTTTTAGAAATTAGATTCGAAAGTCGCACACCTTTGCGTTCTAGAGATTTTCGATCCACCTTCCACCCACGGTTGTACAAACCACCAAAATGTAAACCGATTTACGTTATTACCTTCCCGTCTCACAAAAAAGTTAACAATTGAATTTATAATTAATATTAATGATTACTACATAATACTGTCGGAACGTTCTTTGAGAAGGTCCATTATGATCTCTTGAGGGACAAGTCACTTCGCCCCTTCTCCCCTTCTCCCCCAAGTGTAATAAATATAATATAAAGTAAAAGAAAAAAGAAAAATGTTCAAAAAGAAAAAATGTTTGAGAAGAAAAAAAGTGGTTAAGAGGAAAAAATTGTCAAGAAGAAAAAATGGTCAAGAAGAAAAATTACCAAGAAAAAAATGGTCCAGAAGAAAAAATGGTCAAGAAGAAAAAATGGTTAAGAAGAAACAATGACCAAGAAGAAAAAATGGTCAAGATGAAATAAATTTAATGTTTCATAAAACACTATTCAAATTGGACTTGAAAACACTAACACCTGACCAAATAAAAAGGTGACATAAAAGTGGTTTCTTTCAGGAAAAAACAATACTTTAAATTCCTGCGTTCAACACAAACTAAAGAAGGTTTTATAGAATTAGAGAGAGATGGAGAATATAAGTAAAACAGAATAGAAAAATGGATGAAATGAAATATATTTATAATGTCAATTTATCACAAAAAAGAAAAACTTAGCATTAAAAAAAAATGGTCAAGAAAAAAAATTACCAAGAAAAAATGGTTAAAAAAAATGGTTAAGAAAAAATGGACAAGAAGAAATGTCAAGAAGAAAAAATGTAGAGAAGAAAAAATATCAAGAAGAAAAAATGTCAAGAAGAAGAAATGTCAAGAAGAAGAAATGTCAAGTATAAGAAATTTAAAAAAGAAGAAATGCCAAGAAGAAGAAATGTCAAAAAGTAGAAATGTCAGAAAGAAGAAATGTCAACAAGACGATATGTCAAGAAGAAGAAAGTAATTATTTATAATCGGTTTAGCAAAAAATCTGTGACAAAAATATGTTTCATTTCAATAAATGAGGGATTTTAAGTTGCTACCAACTGTTATTTAATTAAATTTATTTTTTTATTTATAATAAACCGTCAGATAGTGACCGATTTTGGTGCCCCATTTTCGCATACAAGCCTCGAAGAGGGTTGAAAAGTACACCGATATTGAGTAGAATAAAAGAAAATTGACGAGTGGCTCTTAGGGATAACACATGGAAAATGCGATTTTCCTTATCAGAAAAATTTTTCGATTCCAAAATACACTTATACATTCAGATCATTCAAGAAATTATGTATATCGGACTAATGACGAGGTACGTTTTCATACATTCGATGGGCTTGTGTGGAAAAATCGGGCAAAATCTCGATTTTTCCTTAGAAGATTACGCCCTAATTTCAACCCTTTAGTCACTTGCAACACCAAAGCCGTTGGTTTTCCGAAGCCTAGTTCTATTAATTAATCATGTAGTGAAAACGGCTTGCATGGAAAAATGGACAAGAAATAAACTTTCGTTTCTGTTAGGGAAAATTAAATTTTCCATGTGTTATCCCCAGCAGCCACTCGTAAATTTCCATTTATTTTACTTAAAATCGATGTACTTTTCAACCCTCTTTGAGGCTTGTATGCGAAAATGGGGCACGTAAACCTGTTACTATCTGACGGACTATAATGGTACTGAACCATATTATAAATTATAACAGGTAGGATATCAACTGTAATAAAAATAGGACGGCCACGCAAATGACGTCACGCGTAGAGTTTGTATAGGCGCGAATTTAAAAATACTTACGATGTGTGAGGAAAATATATGCTTACAGAAATTTCATGAATATTAAAGGGTAGTATTTTATAAAATAGATATAAGTATATTGTTATGGGAAAGAGTTATGAAGAAAACAATTCAGATATATACATAACAGAAATATTTATTTTAGGTAAAAGTTTTTTCGTTTTTCTTTTTATTGATTTATTTTTGTTGTGCAAATTCGAATGCAGGTTTTTAATTTCAAAGAACATTTTATTTCTAAAGAATGGTTTTTATAATTAGAATAATGAGAAAGGTATATTTGCAACTCGGAACTTCTGAACTGGGGACCCTAGGTAAAAATTTCGCATCTGGGGACGCCGGAAATATTTAACTGATTAGGATTCGCAACTGGTGACTCATTTATCTGCATTACATTACCCAATTAAATATACGTAACTACTTATGTTATGGAAAAGATTTTATTTATGTATAAATACGATACCAAAAATAGTTTTTTAAAAACAATTTTTTATACATATAACGCAGAAGATAAATAACGTAAAAAATACAAATAATTGCTACATAGTGAGTGTATATACAAAATTAAAATAAATTGTCACTCTATTTTTCCCGGACATAGTCACTGACAGGTATTTAATTCTTCAATCAAGTACTGGTGGATTTTTTTCTGCAACATATACAATTTCCCATAACAATGCCCTTTTTTAAACAAAATTTTATGGAATATAACAACTTTAAAAAGGATGGACGTGGTCTCCTGGGACCCCCACGGAAGTTGTCCTTTGGCTATTTCTGACTAAGCTCTTACTGTCGAGGAAAGCAAAAACAACGTCCTCCTTAATTATTCCTTTGCTTTAATTGTTACTGTTAGATCCGTAAATTGCGTACATTTTTTTTTATGTTTTTCACTTACAAAGAACAAAGTTTACAACATAATATAATACAAATATCGACCTATAATGTTATAAATCACTATAAACGACTTAAAAGCTACTGAAATGTGCGTTTGTCATATGATATTTACTTCGCGCCAACTCTACTAACTCTACGCATTACGTCAGCGCCGCCATGACACCATACGCGATATCCCCCTTGGTACTGAACTATATTGTATTGTAGGTACATATAAAAGGTTACGGTTTCAGATATACAATGAACGAATGAATGTATAAGAATAAAAAAATGTTAGAAACATACAAATGCATATGCCTGTTTTCCTCAAATTTTCTATAATAAATAGTCGAAATTTCGACCACTGGATGAACACTACATTCAATATTTAATCAACCTTTTACACACTGATGTATTCGTATTATTCTTGACCTCTTTGATTGGTACAATTCAGAATAAATCAATGAAAAATGAGATTAAGAAGAATAATAATTTATTAAATATTAAGTCACATTGATATTATTTTTGATATTACCATAGGATAGAATACAAAAAACATAAACAGCTTATAAAAACAATCTCATGAATATAATAACATCTTTCACTTATAGAATATTTTTTTTTATAGAAGAAAATATTTAGCTGAAAAACAACTTATTAAGTATAGAACATTTAACAATAAAATGGTCACTAAAATTTCAAATATAAACACTAGTAACCTTACCTTACCGTACTGGCGAATAAAAAATTCGCCTCCTTTAGCTGATGCCTTTACTGATACCAGTCCCTGCATAAAATACATTATTAATAGTAACCTCCTCCCTATATATAAATATGACTATAAAGTATTAATATTTAGGCCAATATTTATTTTTCCAACATATACTGAGATACCTAGCCTAAACAAAATACTCCTCAATTCCGTACTAAGCAGGATGGGTACAAACTCCATACACATTTTTACAAATGGGTCCAAGGATGACGGTGGGACAGGAGCAGCATTTCTTGTTTCCAATATAAATTATATTGAAAAGTTCAGTATACCTCACCTGTTTTCAATTTTCACAAAAGAAGCTGTAGCCATTAAAGAGGCATTAGAATGATGCAAGTTAAATCCAATTCAATCAGTAGTTATTATGTCAGACTCGGTCAGTAAAACTGGATTTATCGGCATTTGCGTGTTTGCTCCACAATTGTTATATTTAATTTTGTCTATTTTTCTTTATTTTATACCAACATCAATATGTTCTCTCGAATGTTTTTTTTTTTCATCTTGGTCACATTTAAAAGGAATTATTCCCTTTTTTAATCTTTATTTTATTTATTGCTTCTCGCGATAGTATCTTTTAGATGATAGTTTGCTAATTTATTATTAATCATTTTATTATAATTTTGTAACATCTTTAAAGGTGGTTATGGTGGTAATAACTTTGCAAATCGGAAAGCACTTAGCCAAATCTATATACAGGGTGTTAGTACATTCACCGACAATGCTCTATCACAAAGAGCTCTCGTTAATTGATGAATTTTGATATAGGAACATCCTACTAAAGATCTTAGTTACCTAGATACAGGATGTTAAAAATTTTAAATCAAAATTTAAAATTTACTATAAAACAAATGTCTTTAAATATTTTTTCAAATTTGATCTTCCAAGATCTTGTCAAAAACACAAACTATAAAAAATTTGACACGTGCTTACTAGATTGGAATTTAAAAATCTTGAGTTCTCATAGATTTAGAACGTAGACTTTTGGTTAGAAACAAATTTCTGCGACACTGTTCATTTTAGCTCCATAAAAAGTTAACTTTTTATTTACTAAATATGAACAGAGAATAAAAAAATAATAATAACAATGGAACCACCCTTGAGGTACCTCCTTACTAAAAAAATAAGAATTATATAAATCGGACTAGGTGGTAAAGCATTATCGCTAAACATACATAAAAAATGAAGAGTTTGAGAATTTTCTCATGGACCCAATTATTAGATTTTGACCAAATTTATATGGGACCACTCTTGAAGTACTCCCTTTCTAACAAAATAAGAATTATTAAAATCGGACACCACGTTAAAGAATTATCGCTGAACATACATAAAATAAAAATTAAAAAAAAATATTGCGACGAATTGAGAACCATTTTTGAAGTCGGTTAAAAAACAAATAATATTTTTTCCAGTGAAGTAAAAAATAGGCGAAAAATTACCATTGACCTTGATAGCGTTTCACTGGTAAAAAATTTCCTTATCAGAAAAATTTTCCGACCCCAAAAAGGAACTTATACATTCGGGTCATTCAAGAAAATAAATAATCTCGATTTTTCTTTAGAAGATTACGCCCTAAATTCAACCCTTTAGTCACTTGCAATACTAAAGCCTTAGATTTTCCAAAGCCTAGTTCTATTAATTAATCATATAGTGTATGGAAAAATGGGCAAGAGGTAAACTTTCGCTTTTGTAAGGGAAAATCGAATTTTTCATGTGTTATCCCCAGCAGCCACTCGTTAATTTCCATTTATTCTACTTAAAATCGATGTACTTTTCAACCATTTTTAAGGCTTGTATGCGAAAATGGGGCACCTAAACCTGTTACTTTCTGACGGACTATAATGGTACTGAACTGGTACTGAACTATATTGTATTGCAGGTACATATAAAAGTTAAAGGTTTCAGATATACAATGAACGAATGAATATATAAGAATTAAAAAAATGTTGGAAACATACAAATACATATGTCTGTTTTCCTTAAATTTTCTATAATAAATAGTCGAATTTCGAACACTGGACGAACACTAGGTTCAATAATAATAAATGTAAATAATAAATGTATTCGTATTATTCTTGATCTCTTTGATTGGTACAATTTAGAACAAATCAATGAAAAATGGGATTAAGAACAATAATAATTTATTCAATATTAAGTCACATTCACATTATTTTTCATATTACCATAGTAGTCCATTTAAAATAACGGTGAAAGGTCGAGAAACGCCGCACTTAACGATACCACTTGTCCCCTACGTATTTTGGGGCACTGATTACGAAAATAAGGGTTAAAACTGGCAGCAATGATTGGAACACCCCTAAAATTGCAAACAAACACATTCCTAAATAGGGGTGTTTTTCGACTGTACTTGTTGTTTTGTAAACTAAGCCATCTTATATGTTTTTTGGGGCGCTGATTACGAAAATCGGGGTTAAAACTTGCAGCAAAGGTTGAACCACCCCTAAAATTGCAAAAGAAACACCCCTAGATAGGGGTATTTTTCGACTGTATTTGTTGTTTTGCAAACTAACTCATCTTATATGTTTTTTGGGGCGCTGATTACGAAAATCTGGGTTAATACTTCCAGCAATGATTGAACCACCCCTAAAATTGCAAAAAAACACCCCAGAAATAGGTGTGTTGTTTACTGTACTTGTTGTTTTGCAAACTAACCCATCTCATATGTTTTTTGGGTTGTTGATTTCGAAAATTGGAGTGTCGAAAATCAATCGAAAATAAACTTAATTTTTACTTCAAAACCATTATTACCTGATAAATGTTTAAAAAAGTTTACATGCAGTTTCAAGAGGGGATGTACGAAGAAATGTTCTTGCAAACAAGTGAGATTGCGTTGCACCCAATTTTTAAAAGAATGTAAAGGCAGAGACTGCGAGAATAGCGAAAACATGTTGACTATCCAAGACTTTGATGAAGACGAAGATATTGAAGAGGAAATAGAATTAGAATTTGAGCCAGAAATATTGATTCAGGAAATTGAAAAACAATGGGATACGAGCAATTTTTGCGGTTCACAGACAAGTTCAGAAGTTGATTGGGCCGAAACAACAACAGAATTTGACGAGGATGAATAGTGATATCTTGTAAGAAGTTTGATACTTGTCATATTTCATATCTATTAATAAAAATATATTCCATTTTTAGTCTTTGTATTTTATATTTTATATTTTATTTTTCACCAAAATCTACCGGTTGGGAGGGGTGTTTCTAACATGTGGGGGGTGTCACACAAATTTTCCAGTTCAAAAACACCCCTACCTAGGGGTGTTTTTGCAATTTTAGGGGTGGTTCAACCATTGTTGTAAGTTTTAATCCCCATTTTCGTAATCAGCGACCCAAAAAACATATGAGATGAGTTAGTTTGCAAAACAACAAGTACAGTCGAAAAACACCCCTACTTAGGGATGTTTTTTTCCAATTTTAGGGGTGGTTCAACCATTGCTGCAAGTTTTAACCCTGATTTTCGTAATCAGCGCCCCAAAAAACATAGAAGATGACTTAGTTCGCGAAACACCGTGACTGGTAAATTTTTCCAAAAATTCACCCCTTGGGAGGGGTGTTTCTGGCATGTGGGGGGTGTCACACACATTTTTCAGTCTCGACACCCCGATTTTCGAAATCAGCGCCCCAGAAAGGATATGAGATGAGTTAGTTTCCAAAACAACAAGTACAGTCGAAAAACACCCCTATGTAGGGGTGTTTTTTTGCAATTTTAGGGGTGTCCCAACCTTTGCTGCCAGTTTTAACCCTCATTTTCGTAATCAGCGCCCCAAAATACGTTGGGGACAAGTGGTCTCGTCAAGTGCGGCATTTCTCGACCTTTTACCGTTATTTTAAATGGACTATAGGATAGAATACAAAAAACATAAAAAGCTTATAAAAACAATCTCATGAATATAATAACACAATAATGCTCCTCTTTCTCTTATAGAATATATTTTTTTATTAAAAAATACCGCTTCAATATGCTTAAATTTATGTATCGGAAGTGGGATTTTATTCTGAAGGGTACGTAAAATTAGGTCACACCAATGTTGTTCTGGGGCCTAATTTTTTCAGATCGTACGAATAATTTCTCCAGAGAATTGATTCCGCAAAAAAATCTCTTGAGAACTGCCAGTCCTTTTCTGCAATAAGTAGAAATTCAAATTCTTGGGAATTTTAAAAAGTTAGTTTGTCGCAACTAAATTCAGGTTTCATAACCAATCAAATATCAGGATTTATTAGTTTAATTTCTATTTTATTAATTAAGCAGATTTAGTAATGAGTGGGAGATAAATAAATCTTATTTAAATAGTCACAAAAGTATATAAAATTCAAATTTATTTACTATTTTATTGTAAATAGTTTTCATATTACTTAATATTGGATTTTTGAACAAATTACAGTTCATCAAATTTCTAGAGGCTTTCGACGGCTAGACAGAGAAAGCACTACTGACAGGCATCCCGACGGATTTACGCAATGAAAGTACACTCTGCGCATCAAGTATTTCACTATTTCATTCAGACGTAAATGTCAGATGTAAATTTCGCTAAAACATTTCTTTTATTTTCGTTTGTGTTTTTTGCTCATTACAGTTTAATAGAACCTAAGTATGGAGTTTAATAGCAAATTAAGAGGCCGCGTGATTAACAGTCAATCTCGCGAAACAATAGCCATTGTTATAGAGTTTATGAGAAGAGAAGGAAACTTTAATTCACCTTCAATACCATTTAAAAATGTAAATGATCGTGTTGCTGCAGCCACAGGAGTATCTAAAAACACTGTCGTCCGCATTTCTGGAGAGAAAAAAAGAATCGATAACCGTGAGATATCGGAATTTTCATCACCAAGAAAAACCATTAAAAAACCAAAAACAGTTAATGATATAGATGAAGCTGCACAAGAATCAAATTTTATTTTTTTATTATTAGATAGCTATTTTTGTTTCTGAGTTGTGTTCATTTACAGGCTCAATTTTTTTCCGTTTCAAGTTGTTTTTGACTTATTTCGACGTAAATCACAACAACACACTTTTTTAATGAAGCAACCAAGTGTTAAGAGGTATATGTACGTGTAAACTACAATTACAAAAAATTGATATGAAACCCATGAAACCACCAACAAAAATGTAAAGCTAGCTTCCGTACTAGAACATGGTGTCATTCGTCGAGATAATTTATCGTTTTGTTTAATAGATCAAGAAATGTAAATATTCCCCTGTTATTTTTTATAAAATTATAAGAGAAATAAAGTTTTTTTTAAATAGTATAGTTTATTATTTTGTAGAAAAACAAAATTTCGAAAATTTTAGTAATGTTTCAGAAACAACCGTTATTAATAATAGGTACCATTTTCCTTAATAAGGTAGAAATAAAATATAAACTATTTCCACGATTTACAAAGGCCTACAAAAAAATTATAGGTATTTTCCGCTATCCTATAAAATTTATATTTTCTGACTCAATTTCAAAAGGTTGAAGGAATTCCAAAACACCTTTTATGGCATAATAATTATTTTCAATTCTACATACTATCTTTAGCTGCTTTTAAAAACGTTCTAAGAAAGTCCAATCAGACCAATTTAATCCCTAAACTATTCCACACTTTTAAAATTTAATTACCTAAAAATATTAAAAACTATTTAAAATAACTTGTTTAGCAGACTGTACAATAGCTATCTTAGTCACACGTAGCGCGTTCTCTGTCTGGGCGTCGAACACCTCTAGAAATTTGATGAACTGTATATGGTAGTTATTCCATAAAAAATAATTGAATTGAATGAGAATGTTCAACTTCTCCACCAAGCTATACAGGGTGTTTCCAAAGTAATCTGAAATATTGTTGTAGGCGAGTCGTAACGAAAAGCTCCCAGAAATATGTGTGACAGGTTTTCTCGTTTATGAGATACAGGTTGTTAACTTTGTTACAACATAGGAGCTCTGACTGTAAGTTTTAGCTGGATGTGCACATTTTAAACATCTGCTGTAAAATGTAATACTGCTTTTACTTTTATATTTATTACAATTTATTGCTTCTATTAAAATAATAAAAAAGTCAAATATTTCTTAAATTTAACACCCATTATCTCAAAAATCAGTCATAGGATTTGAATAGTCCCGTGGACACTATAACTTAAGAGCTCCAGAACTGCAACATATCAAAAATGTATGACATTTAAAGTCGCCACTTTTCTATAAAAGATTCAATATCTACGATTTTAAGAAATGGACACCTGTTGTTAAACACTTAATTACCTATCATTGTTTTCAGTTCAGCCTATATTTATTCCCCTCTTTAATTTTATATAGTCAACTCTGTCTATTAACACTCGCACATTAAATATTAATTCTGGCATAGAGAGTACCTGTCTATTAAATAAGTTTTGCTGTTTAACTGTCGACAAAAGACATAGCATAGTTTGTTGAAACAAAATTTAATTTGGTTTTAAGTGGTTTTTGAAACTCAACGACTCGGAGAAATTGTGGAAGTCGTTTCTAGTTAAAGGCTAGGAATTTTTCTCTTTAATAAGACTAGAAAAGGACAAAACGTCGCATTTCCGCTTCTGAGAAAAGATTTTTATTTTGTAAGAGTGAGGTACAGTGGCCTGAATGCGGCTAAAAGTGGTCAAAAATAGTTTTAAGTTGAATATTCTTGAAATACACGGAACAGAATGTCTATAGATAATTTTAACGTAGTGTGCCCTGTGGCGATATTCTGTGATTAAAGTAAGGCATTGAAATTCGTGAATCATGAATTATTATTATTTGTACTGGAGACATTATGGAATTAGAGGCAATTCTGTAAAATGGATCTCTATCTTTCTTAAAGATCGACAGAAATATATATCTCTATACTATAAAATAGACAACAAAACTAAAGAAATTAACTTTCATCTTTTAGATACACATATGGGAGTTCCACAAGGGTCAATATTGGGGCCAATATTGTTTATCTTATATGTCAACAGTGTAGACCATTTAATAGGTAATAATCATTATATTGCATACGCTGACGACTTTTCTGTGATAGTTTCATCAAATAACAGTGATGCGTTAAAAGTTAAAAGCTTTTTTCTTTTACAAAATATTTCTAACCATTTTAACATTAACACTAATAAAACAGATCTCATTAGGTTTCATATTTTAGATGATTTTAGCGTTTATATGGGTAATTCCTGTATTGATAGTACACGCGAAAGCGAAGTATCGCTGCAGTAAACTTATAGGAAAAATGAAGCAATAAACTGTGCCTTTACTACTAGGTTAGGCAACACATATATTTCCTAACTTTTAAACTGGTAGTCCATACATCCTGGTATTTAGACAATGAAAAGAGAACAACAAAGCACTAAAAATTAACATACAATCATCAATTAATTAAAAATAATGGTGTATATCACGGCTAAACACGAAATCATATATAAATCCTCAAAATTTGTTCGTTGGGGTTTATGTAAATACAAAGAAAATGGTAAAATCACGGTAAACGGCGAAACGAGCAAAACACTCCATACAACAGCTATAAAAAATAATATTCACTGATACTGACAGCAGCAAGCAAAATATTAAAAATATTGAGCCAAGATATAAGCAACTCGTAATAAGGCATCAAAATGGCGGAGTTTTCTATCTCCTTTTAAAAGGCACTTAGAAAGCTGCGCAGTGCGACCATTCTCCGTATAGTAAGAGAAAATCAAAGTATGTGATGTCTTTCCTTCCGCTTCACATACTTTGATTACTATACGAGGCAAGAGAGAGGTCCGACACGCCCAACATAGGGCGCGGCCATTTTGAACCCTGTGACACAGTTTACAGCTAAAGAATCAGATCGCTCACTCTGCGTCGGCACTTTGGATCTCAATGTTTTAGTTTATACACTGTACAACTCGGATAATACAATATATGACAACCGCCTATAATAAAACAGCAGTCTTCTGCGTATCCTGAATTTGTATCCCTGGAGTGGATGTTATTTTGGAACTTTCAACTGGTCCGAGTGAGCTAACTGATTCTTTAGCAATAAACTTTGACTTAAAAAATAATATTCACTGACACTGACAGCAGCAAGCAAAATATCAGGTGCGTTTTAATCATCCGCTTCTGCTTCCGGAATTGTCGGTTTAGTCGTTTTATCCTGTCAGATTAAAACAAGAAAACTGACAATTCCGAAGCAGAAGCGGATGATTAAAACGCACCTATTAAAAATATTGCGCCAAGATGTAGGCAACACGTAATAAGGATTCAAAATGGCGGAGTTTTCTATCTCCTTTTAAAAGGCACTCAGAAAGCTGTGCAGTGCAACCATTCTCCGTATAGTAAAAGAAAATCAAAGCATGTGTTCCGCTTTGAAAAATGACAAGCCGAGTGGGTTCAGAAATTCATCCTCAAGAATTTATCAGCATACAATATAATACAATTACGATACATTACAATATAACTACATTTGGAAAGATTTTTTAAGCGCGTACAAACCTACAGTTAAACGAACGCAACTCTTAAAGCGAATGCGGCTTAAAATCGCTTACTGCGGAGCTACCATTACCTGGAACTCTCATAAGATCTGAACCAGAAATGGAAAGACACACAACACATGACTCTCTATCGTATCCCGTCGTTGACTGACATTTACTGTCAACTCGTACTCAAATTCGTACTGTCAAAATTAAAACAATAACATTGAATTAAAGTAATTATTTTGAACTAGAAATAAACAAATTTGATGAAATTGGCATCGTAAATATTTAATTACTTAAAGGTAAGGTTATAATACATAATATATAAGTAAACTCACAACGAGACTTTCTATTTTTAGGAGAATTAAAATTAAAGTAAGCCAGTCTAGAATACTGCAAATAGGGTCATTATACAGGGCGATTCTTTTATCATAAGAAATGAGTTTTTCTCGTAAACTGCTTCAGCAAATTAAGTTCTGTAAAAAGTATTTTATTAAGGAAGATTGATCCTTAAAATTGGGATTTATATGGAAGTTATAATTAAGCGACGCTTCAAAAATTTTTTTGTCAGAAGCATACCATTTTTATTTCAGAAATTGAAGATCTATTCATAGAAACACTTTTTTCAAATACCATTTTTATTTCTCATCTAAAACCATTCAAAAGTTACAGACCAGTTTTTATGTTTTAAATTTATCGATTGCCATACAAAGAATGCAAGGGTTCTTAAAATTCACTAAATCAGGTAAGATTTGAAAAAACAAACTTGGTTTATATTGATTGATGTCTGAAACTGTTAGAGTAATTTTAATTATTTCTATTAAAATAGTAACTATCAAAGCCTATCTGATTTAGTAAAATTTAAGAAACCATGCATTCTTTGTATAGCAATCGACAAATTTAAAACATAAAAACTAGTCTGTAATTTTTGAATGGTTTTAGATAAAAAAGTGTTTGTATTGAAGAGATCTTTTTATGTCTGAAATAAAAATGGTATGCTTCTGACAAAAAAAAATTTAAAGCGTCGCGACGCCCAGCGTTGCTTAATTATAACTTCCATATCCATCCCAATCAATGTTAATAAAATACTTTTTACAGAACTCAATTTGCTGCAGCCGTTTACGAGAAAAACTCATTTCCCATGATAAAAGAAAAAAATGTATAAGATGTATAGGATGAAATAAATTTTAATAATGATATATGAAGGCTAACAACACATACAGCCAGTTAACGACAAAAATAATATCTTTAAAAGCTTATCAACAATAAATAACGTTTTACCTTTTCTTTCGTATATTTAAACAAGGTAAGTCAAAAAATTTTCTAGTTGTTTGAGCGGCTAAAAATACACGTTACAAATTCAATGATTGTTCACGAAATACGTCTCCAAGCTCCAGGTAAATCTTTTACTATTATTTTTGATGTTATGTTTATATTTTGTTTTGATCCAGGTTCTACAAAATAGTCATGTGTTTTATACCCAACTCTAAAACAGAAAACTGCGTAAATGTATATATTGTGATCGGTACTCTTTTATAAAAAAAAATTGAGCGATGACTGAGTTTTATCAAGAAATAGGCTTTTATGGCAATGATATAAACTAACTAACTTTAAACAGATCTTAGTTTGCAGTTGCCAGCCATCAAACATTGTACCAGAAAGTATTTCACAAGTATTATTTCACTCAGTATTATGTATTTAATTCGAAGAAAAATAATTTCTTGACTCTAGTATAATTTTGTATGAATAATTGTTTTATTTTGTAGGTTGTCCCTAATTAATTTGAAGTTATAGAAATATATCCTATTTATAAATGCTAGAGGTGCTGACAAACAGTATTAGACTGATGTAGCAGTGAGAATTTAACTCGAATTATGGTGTCTCATGCATTTTCAAAAAAATGGAAGCTAAATTTACATTCCTGTTTTTTTTAAATAATAAATATTGCACTTGGCTACAATAATTCAAGAAACTAAATAGTTGTGTTTATGTTGGGTATACGAGTATATCTATATCATGAAGACTTAATTAAATATTTACCGATATTAGTACCTGGGATGTAAACTGAACTATGTCGTGCATGTTGCGAGTAATAGAAAAATTGTTATCAAAACATAGAAATATGTTACCAAAACTAACAAGTCATGTATATTAAAAAAAGTTTTAATATTATATTATTAGTAAACCATACTTATTGTGACAATAATTGGAGCTAACTGCATTTCTTGTCGAAATATAATTGATATATGTAAATATAGAACACAAAAGTGTCCAAACGACATTCAGTCTACTCTACTAAAAAGTTGATTAGAATGACTGCAGTTTACCTTCGAAGGCACTGATTACCGATTAAATAATTTTCACCTATTTTTTAGTCTATTATGTTATTGTCTTAGCCTTGATTATATCAGCCTCCACTGATAAAAACCATATTTGCCTTATATCAAAAAAATATGTCCAAAGATAGATATAATCGGTTATAAAGATTATAAGATCCAATAGCTATAATACATATATTTAGAATCACCTCAAATTATAATTACAATATTTCTCTTTAACTATGAGGGATCAGGATAAGGTAGTTTTTGAACTACATTAGGAATCACAAACTTCCTTACTAAAACAAAAAGTTGGTGCGCCAATGAGCAGTATGAACCTTAACATACGAAAATTTCTTCTTATACCGACATTCCTACATCTTTAACTAATAAACCATCATCATCAACATCAACAGAGCTTTCTAAACGAAACATAAAAACCGAAAAAAGCAAAAAAAGAACACACAATCGCCACCTATTCATCTTCTGACAACCCCTAACATTTTCAATTACGTCTGTGAGGGTGATCAAATAGCCCTTTTGTACCTTAAGAACAGAGTAGGATCGTAAAGTAAAAAAAAACATGTCAGGATATATACAAATATTTTAAAATGAATATTTTTATAGATTACTTACATATTATGTTAAATGAGCCACAAGTTATTTTTCATGTGATTTATCAAAAAAGAAAAAACGTTAGTCCAAAAATCAAAAATAAAAATAATCTGCTCAGAAACATATAGTTTAGGAGCCCACTGCAAAATGTTGGGTCGATCACTAGTATGGCTAAATTTTCATGAAAACGTCGGGTAATATATTGTATAATAGTAATCCGTCTGCAGCCGCTCCAATATCATTTGCGTTTTACGTTATAAAAAATTATTAACAATTGAAAATATGTGCCATCCTCCACCCATCGCTTTTTTGCCAAATTTTCTACTTATTCGATAGATAGTAATTAAATATAATTTTCTATACCCGGCTGCCGACCATCATCCTTTGCGTTAAGGGTGGCTGATCGGGCTGAAAAGTACTATATCGATGTTGCTTTTATACACTCATCGCTTTTATAGTCAAACTAAATACCGTTGGAAAAGTCGCAAAATTTCCAACAAGAAAATACCCGGCTGCCGCGCGAAAACGTTTGCATAACTTAGGCTGCCGCGATTTTGTGCGCGCGCAAGATTCGATTACGTATGAAATCCGCGCTTTAGAAGTTTGGGAGTGTTCGCATAGCTGACGTTTATTTGACATCTGTTATTGCCTCTGGGTTGGAACCAAAGAGGTTAGAAAGGGTAGAGGTAACATAGGAAGCATTTCTCGCTGCGCGAATTTTGCCAAAACCGAAAAACTGGGTGGAAGGAGTAGGGAGATGTTCTGGGCCGGACTTAAATATTTGTATTGTAGTACCTAATTTTGGTGGGTAATTAAAAGATGAAAAATTATGAGACGTTTGTTTGACTTTATTTGTTAGCACGATTCATGTATGATGAGGGCAATAACACTTTATCAATATATAACTAGCTAAGGGCCGATTCCACCGTTGTGTTAAACGAAGTTTAAATTATTAAACGAAGATTAAAATGACATTGTTAATGTAAAAATGTCATTTTAAACTCCATTTAGTAATTTAAACTTCGTTTTTGTTAATATAAAAATGTCATTTTAATCTTCGTTTAGTATTTTAAACTTCGTTTAACAAAACGGTGAAATCGACCCTAAGTAAAAGTTTATAAGTACTTTTTGCTCGAATTACACACAAGATTTTTTCTACGATCACACCAAAATAAAATAAATAACTAAATTTTATTAGAAATGGGTTACATTTTCGTTCGTTATAATATTTTAAGTTTATTTGACACAGGCCTACTGTTCTAAGAGAAAAAAATGTTTTGGTACTTATATCCTGGTAATTATTTATGATTTAATTATTTACGGAAAATACCGTTCAATGAATTAAAATATTAGAAGGTCAATTAATAGTTATTTATGTAACCAGTTACGAAATGCCTTATTTTGTGTAACGAGTAAATATTTGCAAAACTAGCGGAGCGAGTTCCCGCAACATGAAAGACTTACACAAAACGGCATTTCGTAACGTGTTTATATACAAGATTTTTTCTGATTTTGACTTCATTATTTATAAAATTGTGTTGAAAAATGATTCACCATCATTCTTGTGTAGGTACTTCCAATCAAATATTTTAGAAAATTGTTGTATTTGATTGCCCTACGACGTTTTTTTTTTTCAATAGTAATAATAAAAATAAGGGACATGTGCAGTGTTGCCGATCTAATTTTTGACATTACCCGCGAGAAATTAAAAAAAAAAAAAACATTTTTACCCATTATCCTTAAAGAAGTATGTCAAAATTTTACCCCCAACATTTCTGGGCAGTTTTCAACAACGGTGTTATTTTAAAAATTAAACGCAATTTACAGCTTTTCTTTTTTTGTTTTCTTTTTTGTTTTTAAACGTAATGTCATATTTTCAAATGTGAAATGTCACTATTCATTGCCTCTTTTTCGATATTTGGTTTTTTCGATTTTTCGTTTTTTGGATTTTTCTATTTTTTATTTTTAGATTTTTCGATTTCACGATTTTTCGATTTTTCAACTTAGAAACCAAAAAAGAGGCAGTTTTATTTATTTTCATTTCGTAACTGGTGACATAATCTTAGATTATACAAACCTTAGATGGAACATAAGACACTGCGCATAATCCCATTTCAAAATGATTCACACCCACCAATCACAGTTCAGAACATCACATGTCAGACTGTTGTCTATCCAAATTTAATGTGTCAACGAGAATTAATTTGGTATTTTAGTGACTTAAATTTTGGAAATTAACGTTAAAAATGCCAAGATGTGTTGTAAAAAGCTTTATTTATAATAAACCTGTGAAATGTGACGGAGATAAAAGAAACTTATATTTATTTCGGTGAGATATTTAATTTTTAAAGATTTTGTCGACGTCCATATTTGTTGATTTGAAAATAAACAGAATCGGACTTGGTCATTGGTACATGTTATAAGTAGCAAATAAAGGTTATTATTATAAAATGTTTACTATTTCTTGTTTCATAGGGAATCTTTTTTTAGGAAGTGAAAAGAGAAACATACAATCAAATACAAAAATATCAATTTCATTGCCAATTTATTCGTTTCAAACTTCACAACTGGTTTCAATAGTTTTCTCAAAACTATTTATTTAGTAATTATCTATAACAGTGTTACTCAAAGTGTAAAGCCAAAGTTTCCGCGAAGAAAATAATCACAATAAAAAAAACAGTACTATCGCCACAAAATGGAGGGACCTGGCTTGAGGACCGTTTTTTGGGAAGTAATTTTTTTAAGTCACTAATAGGAAGGAGGATATGATTTTGCTTGAGGACTTTTTTTTAATTAATTTTTTATGGGTGAAATGGATTTGGGATAATTTTTGCAAGGAATCTTTGGAATAAATCAAAAATAAATGATGCTCTTGTGCATTTTCAGCCTGAGTTGCCGATTAAATTATTCGTAGATGCATCAAATGTGGGAATAAGGGTCAAGATGTCATGTTTAAAAAAAAAAAAATATTGAAAAATGTATAACTTCTGCTTCGCGTACCTTATCAAAGTCCGAACAAAAATATTCCCAAATTGAAAGAAAGGTCCTTGCAATAATTTTTGGCTTAAATAAATTTAAAGAATATTTATATGGACATTTGCATAAAGTAGAACATTATGCAACTGATTACGAAAAGTTGATTATGTCCAAAGAGGTTAGAAAGGGTAGAGGTAACATAGGAAGCATTTCTCGCTGCGCGAATTTTGCCAAAACCGAAAAACTGGGTGGAAGGAGTAGGGAGATGTTCTGGGCCGGACTTAAATATTTGTATTGTAGTACCTAATTTTGGTGGGTAATTAAAAGATGAAAAATTATGAGACGTTTGTTTGACTTTATTTGTTAGCACGATTCATGTATGATGAGGGCAATAACACTTTATCAATATATAACTAGCTAAGGGCCGATTCCACCGTTGTGTCAAACAAAGTTTAAATTATTAAACGAAGATTAAAATGACATTGTTAATGTAAAAATGTCATTTTAAACTCCATTTAGTAATTTAAACTTCGTTTAATAAAACGGTAAAATCGACCCTAAGGCCCGATTGTACAATGCGAGTTGAACCTCGGTTTAGCATGAACCTGATTCTGGGCGTTGTACAATACTAGTTCAGAGCATAAACTGCGTTCATTTATAGGTTCAACAAAGCGGTCATGTTTCCGCGCTTAAACGGAGTTCAGACCTATTTTTGAATTTAGTTAGTTGGTAACACACTACAAAAAAATATTTTTTGGGTTGGTCCCGTACACAAACCGTACACCATAGGTATATCAATAGAAAACAAGACAAATACGAATTACTGAATTTCTAATTTATATAAGTTGTTTCATAAAAATGGATTAAATGTTTGAAGATGAGCATTTTTTTAGAATTAGTAAATAACTTACAACAACCAAAAAGGCAACTACAAATATATAGACCAAGGGACAATCATTTTATTAAGTGGAACAATACTGAATTTGTACATAAATTTGTGAATTAAATTCACTTTCAATTTTTATCCAGCACTCATTCTTCTTGCGCGTTACATTCACATCCGTTTTTTTATTTTCTAAAATGTCTTTATATTTTTTCGATAGTTTCACTAGTAAACCTTCTTCGTCATACATGAAGTTTGGCGTTCTTTTTGATTGCACATTCATATTTTCCATATTATCAGTCACGAGGAAAAATTACGTATAACCTCTAAAAATTATTTTAGAGCAGAAATGCCAAAAATGGCATTTTATATAACTCCTTTATTTTCTAATAAGAGAAACAAAGATACCATACGTATTTAGTAAAATTGAAATCTGGCAACCCTGAACAATGAAGTTTATCTAAACCGACATTGAGCGGGGTATGTACAATTCGTAGCAATTTTTAAGGTAAGTTCAACCATTTACCGAGTTCACCTGAACCTAGGTTTTAGCTTGCTTTGTACAATCGGGCCTAAGTAAAAGTTTATAAGTACTTTTTGCTCGAATTACACACAAGATTTTTTCTACGATCACACCAAAATAAAATAAATAACTAAATTTTATTAGAAATGGGTTACCTTTTCGTTCGTTATAATATTTTAAGTTTATTTGACATAGGCCTACTGTTTTGATACTTATATCCTGGTAATTACTTATGATTTAATTATTTACGGAAAATGCCTTTCAATGAATTAAAATATTAAAAAGTCAATTAATAGTTATTTATGTAACCAGTTACGATATGCCTTATTTTGTGTAACGAGTAAATATTTGCAAAACGAGCGGAGAGAGTTCCCGCAACATGAACGATTTACACAAAACGGCATTTTGTAACGTGTTTATATACAAGATTTTTTCTAATTTTGACTTGATTATTTATAAAATTGTGTTGAAAAATGATTCACCATCATTCTTGTGTAGGTACTTCCAACCAAATATTTTAGAAAATTGTTGTATTTGATTGCCCTACGACGTTTTTTTTTTAATAGTAATAATAAAAATTAGGGACATGTGCAGTGTTGCCGATCTAATTTTTGACATTACCCACCAGAAATTTAAAAAAAAAACATGTTTACCCATTATCCTTAAAGCAGTACGTCAAAATTTAACCCCCAACATTTCTGGGCAGTTTTCAATAACGGTGTTATTTTAAAAATTAAACGCAATTTACAGCTTTTCTTTTTTTGTTTTCTTTTTTGTTTTTAAACATATTTTCAAATGTGAAATGTCACTATTCATTGCCTCTTTTTCGATATTTGGTTTTTTCGATTTTTCGCTTTTTAGATTTTTCGATTACTCGATTTTCGATTACTCGATTTCTCAATTTCTCGATTTTTCGATTTTTCAACTTAAAAACCAAAAAAGAGGCAGTTTTATTTATTTTCATTTCGTAACTGGTGACATAATCAACTTTTCGTAATCAGTTGCATAATGTTCTACTTTATGCAAATGTCCATATAAATATTCATTAAATCTATTTAAGGACCTCTCTTTCAATTTGGGAATATTTTTGTTCGGACTTTGATAAGGTACGCGAAGCAGAAGCTATAGATTTTTCAATATTTTTTTTTTTTTTTCAAAAACATGACATTATTATCATGGCCCTTATTCCCACATTTGATGCATCTACGAATAATTTAATCGGCAACTCAGGCTGAAAATGCACAAGAGCATCATTTATTTTTGATATATTCCATAGATTCCTTGAAAAAATTATCCCAAATCCATTTCACCCATAAAAAATTAAATAAAAAAAGTCCTTAAGCAAAATCCTCCTTCCTGTTAGTGACTTAAAATTACTTCCCAAAAAACGGTCCTCAAGCCAGGTCCCTCCATTTTGTGGCGATAGTACTGTTTTTTTATGATTATTTTCTTCGCGGAAACTTTGGCTTTACACTTTGAGTAACACTGTTATAGAGAATTACTAAATAAATAGTTTTGAGAAAACTATTGAAACCAGTTGTGAAGTTTGAAACGAATAAATTGGCAATGAAATTGATATTTTTGTATTTGATTGTATGTTTCTCTTTTCACTTCCTAAAAAAAGATTCCCTATGAAACAAGAAATAGTAAACAGTTTATAATAATAACCTTTATTTGCTACTTATAACATGTACCAATGACCAAGTCCGATTCTGTTTATTTTCAAATCAACAAATATGGACGTCTACAGAATCTTTAAAAATTAAATATCTCACCGAAATAAATATAAGTTTCTTTTATCTCCGTCACATTTCGCAGGTTTATTATAAATAAAGCTTTTTACAACACATCTTGGCATTTTCAACGTTAATTTTCAAAATTTAAGTCACTAAAATACCAAATTAATTCTTGTTGACACATTAAATTTAGATGGACATGTGATGTTCTCAACTGTGATTGGTGGGTGTGAATCATTTTGAAATGGGATTATGCGCAGTGTCTTATGTTCCATCTAAGGTTTGTATAATCTAAGGTTGGAACACGCGAGTTTACGATTAAAGCTAGAGCGTCTCGCTTTCATGTACTCTTTGAATATTTATTATTCTGTTGTTTTTATAAATATATAGTTTATGTGTTGTTTTTTTTATTGATTTTCTTTTTAGTTATGCTTAAAGCGTCCCTATATATCTAAAGCAGAGAAAGTAATTAATGTTCAAGAGAGGTAAATAAATAGAGAATTCTTAATTTTGTTTATTGTAATTTATAAAATTGTTAGAATTAAACTTTTCTTTATTACAAAATGTATTATTTTAGTAGTGGTCAAAATCTGAAAAGTGTACATAGTTATAGTTAACAAAATGAAAAACTAAGTGTCAGAATTTACACATTTTTTAGTCATCACTAAATTCAGATGAATCGTTTTCCGAGTAATTGATATCGGAATCGGTATCGCTGTCATATTGCTCGACAATTGTGTTTGCGTTGATAATTAATTCGTTTGAAATACAATTATTTTCTTGGAAAATATCAGTTATTGTTGTCGGCAAAGCTTCCCCAACGAACCAAATAGGTTTTAAAATCTGTACATCCACATTCTTCGGATTTTAAGATTGCGCAGCGAGGTTCAGTCGCATTACGCCACATCGAATTAATGTAGATGGTTCTTAATATTTTTTGTTTTAGAGTCTTCCAGCAAGGCGGAATAAGAGTCGATTCAAATCCTTTTACTTTAGTCGCGATTTTTGTATTATTTCCTTTAGTAGCATAAGTTTTATTGAAAATATTATATCTAGCTTCATTGACACTTATACAATTCCTTTCTTTATACAGTATACATGTGAATTATTGAACAGAGTCAATAATGTGATTGTCAAATATATCGGAAGGATCCGATAGATATCTGAAAACTTTTTGTATTTTTGAATTTTTTTGAAAACTATTGAAAGGGATGACTTTGCCTTTTCCATAAAACGATGCCGAATAATCACAGCCGGTGAAAGCGTGAAACGCTGGCAAGCTATTACAAAGATTAGACCCCAAACTTGGTGCAAGATCATTGTGAATATCAAAAATTAAATGAATTTC
This sequence comes from Psylliodes chrysocephalus, assembly GCA_927349885.1. Taxonomy (NCBI): domain Eukaryota; kingdom Metazoa; phylum Arthropoda; class Insecta; order Coleoptera; family Chrysomelidae; genus Psylliodes; species Psylliodes chrysocephalus. The sequence goes on from OV651829.1 coordinate 13,176,937, forward strand.
AGAGGAAGCCGATGCGCAAACTTTGACGAGAATTTTTTCGGCAATTCTTCCAAACTCAAGTGGAACGACAGCACCCATCTGATGCAACAAATAAAAGCCATCTATTATTTCAACATCTACAAAAGGTGGCAGTGTCTGTTCTACTCGGGACATGAGTTTTTGGCCAAAGTTGATTTCTCAGTCTTGCACATTTCGCCATCAATGTGAAATAGAGCCAAAGGAATAGAGACCAAAGGAAAACGGAAACACCGCTCCATATCAAATTTCTTTTCGATGGTAATCTTCAGAAGTCGACCAAATATATCACATTCCATTTTAGTCACAACTTGCTTTTTTCCATCAGGGGTTTTCCGTATTGTCTTTACTGAATCGTGTGCAAAGTTAAATATCTTGTTTCGTTTTACACTGCTATTGAAATTCGTTGAATCGCCGGCACAAGAAGAAATTAAACTATTTTATGTATTTAATGCAGTAGATGGATTTCGCTTAAAACCTTTCATATTTGCTAGTAAAGTTATAAATTAATTAATAATTGCATAGCAAAAAAAGTAAATACTTTGCAAATTAATATTAGGATCAGCTCGGTATTTTGGGTTTAAAGTTGTTATTTTCTTTAAGCATTTCGAATGATATCCGGCATCATTTCGGTTTGGCAACAACAAATTTCCGTATTGAAAATTTTTTTCTTTTCGAAATTGCAGCACTCTGGTTATTTTTTGGAAAATTTCGTCGCTGCATTTTAAGACGTTGCCGTCACTTTTGCAAACAAAACAACTGGCCATCGTTATACCAATTTATTATTATCACGACAAAGGGAAAAACTTGCAGAAAGTTACAACTTAAACAATGACAAATGTCAAATAGACGTCAGCTGTGCGCACACTCCCAAACTTCTAAACCGCTATTGTACAATATATTACCCGACGTTTTCATGAAAATTTAGCCATACTAGTGATCGACCCAACATTTTGCAGTGGGCTCCTAAACTAATATATTTAGCTTAAGAATAATAGACCGTCAGATAGTGACAGGTTTAGGTGCCCCATTTTCGTAAACAAGCCTCTAAGAGAGATTTTAAGTAGAATGAAAGTAAATTTACGAGTGGCTCCTGGGGATAACACATGGAAAATTCGATTTTCCCCTACAAAAATGAAAGGTTATTTTTTGTCCATTTTTCCACGCCAGCCGTTTTCACTATATGATTAATTAATAGAACTAGGCTTTTGAAAACCAAAGGCTTTAATGTTGCAAGTGGCTAAAGGGAAAAAAGGGCGTAATCGTTTAAGAAAAAATCGAGATTTTACCAGATTTTTCCACACAAGCCTATCGAATGTATGTATATCGTCGCTACTTCGAAAAATATATTTTCTTAAATGACCTGAATGTATAAGTGCATTTTGGAGTCGGAAAATTTTTCTGATGAGGAAAATCGAATTTTTCATGTGTTATCCCCAAGAGCTATTCGTAAATTTTCTTTTATTCTACTCAACATCGATGTACTTTTCAACCCTCTTTGAGGCTTGTATGCGAAAATGGGGTACCTAAATCGGTCACTATCTGACGGACTATAAGTAGGAGTACTTTTACTTTTTACCCTATCACAAATTATTATTAGAAAGAGAATAATGTTTTGGGATTTAACCCTAAAATTTCATAACTATAGTTAGTAAAAAAACGGCAAAGTTAAATCAACTAAAATTAGAAAAAGTGTATTAGTATCAATATACACTAATGTGCAGACACACATTTTCTAAACTACTTTAAAAAAAATCATAAATTATATTTTAAGATAAATGAATTTATATTTTTGAACATACTGCGACGAATGTCACCGATACAGTTCAATGTTTAAAGATTACTTTTTGGGTTTTAAAAATCAATAAAAAAAAGTTTTCGGAACAGTAAGACTTTTTGACAGGCATTGTCCAAGTCTGTCTTGTGTTTCTTTATATTAATATGACGCTAATAAGTAATAAATAAATTATATTTTTATAAAGGGTGTCCCATTAGTGCGTAATTATTTCAATTTGTGTTATAGACACGCAAACAAGTTTTAAATAATAGTTAAATGGATTTAAAAAAGTACGTATTTTAATAATATTTTTAGACATACAAGGTGTTGCAGTTTTGCCTTGCAAATAAAAATGTATATTTTTTAAATTGAACACCCTGTATTTTATTTCAGTTTTGGAATAAAATAAATATTATAGGATTGCCAAACAATTAATATTATAATTTATAAAGGTTAACATTGATTTCAAAATTGTTTAATACACAGACTTACAAGATACTAGGCTAACGAATAGTGGTGATAGAACTGATTTATTTTATACAGAGTGTTTTAAAACGTCTTAAATATGGCTACATTTAAGTTCAATTTACTCAATTTTTTTCAAATACAACACCCTGTGTATTATTTTAGCATTACATTCCTTATAACTTTGCCTATTTAAATATACCAATATGTTAGCCATTAAGACATATAAAGGGTGTCCTATCAGTGCGTAATTGACCGATAGCTGTTTTATTACTGGAAATATGAAGACATTTTTAATATAAAAGTTGCACAACCATATTTAACAATTGTTCTTAAATATACAGTGTGTTTCATAAAGTAGGTGCTGTCCAAAGCAAAGTAGCCTGCAAGTATTTATACATATTTGGTTGTTTTCACATCGTCAAACAATTTTAATTGACTTTATTAATTTGCTATGTTGTATATAGGGTGTGTCAGAAAGCGAAATTACAATTTTTTCAAATTTTTAAATGAAATACCCTGTATTAACTTTCGGGGGGGTCAATTCTGACCCCAATGTATGTTTTTCTCCAATAAGTTTTAAAATATTTTCAACTTTTAACTGAATATTATTTATTTGACTATATTATCATGCTTAGTATCCTCATATTTTGTAATAACAAAATTCCCAATATTTTGCAAATAAAAAATATTTTCTGAATTTGGGGTTAAAGACGACTCCCCTTGGCCTTTTTTAACTTTATATTAAGTAAATACCGTCTATATGTGGAATTCCGAATAATTCCCTTGCGCATAATAAAAATCTATTTTTAGAACGCGTCAATACGTGCAGTTGTTGCGACGTTAGGACCTAGTTATTTTCTTTATTTACTGGCGATATATAGTTTTTTAGTGTTTTGTGTATGAAATATGGGTCGCAATTTTCCTACCATGGCTGAGTTAGAACAGATAGCTAATGAAAGTAATTTTTATAATGATATAGAACAGTGGTCGCCAATCTATCGATCGTGAGCTACCGGTAGCTCGCGGAGGTAATTCTGGTAGCTCTCACAACGATTTTAATTTAAAAAATACCAACTGCAAAAATCAGAGAAGCTTCCGAAAATTCCACAAAAAAATCTAATTGTCATAATATTAAACATAAACAGTGGCAACGTTGCGGTGAGTAATCTGCAGCTGACGCCATAAAGCTAGAATCGGCTAGAACCGACCAGCCAGACCAGCGCGTTAGTGTTCGAGAACGATCAGGATTGCTTTGAACGGGATAAATACGCACGGCGCGGCAACATTGCGCTTAGTTTAAAACTGAACGCGTAACCAACTTCCAGCGGTTGGGTTAGTAGAGAACAACAAAAAATAATATTATGGCAAGCAGTTGTAAGAAGGTAAAGACATACCACTTTCATTCGGAATGGGAAGAACAATACTTTTTTACAGAAGTTAAAGATAAAAATGTGTGTTTGTTATGTAATACTTCGGTCTCCGTTGCTAAAAAAGGAAATATTGAGAGACATCATAAAACTGTACATTCTAATTTTGAAAAATCATTCCCACTACATTCTGCCGCCAAAAAGGAGAAACAGTTAAAAAAGCAGTTAATTGGACAACAATCAATATTTTTAAGAACAGTCGACAAAAATAAGGCTGTAACTGAAGCATCGTACCGTGTGTCCCAGATAATTGCACAAAAAAAGAAACCTTATGAAGATGGGGAAATGATAAAACAGGCGTTTTTAGAAGCTGCTGATTCGTTATTTGCCAACTTTAGAAATAAAGACGAGATAGTTTCAGCTATAAAATCTATGCAACTTTCTGCTAATACAGTGATGAGACGTGTAGAAGTAATGAGCAATGATATTTTTTTACAGTTAAGAACTGACTTAGATAACTGTGTTTATTGTTTACTTCAACTGGATGAATCACAGATGTCGTTGACACTGCCCAGATGGCCGTGTTCGTCAGGATGGTTTTTAGTGATTTTACGATTAAAGAAGATATTTTGAAGTTTATTCCACTGAAAGGACACACATGATGTCTTCCAAAAAAATTCCAATATCGAAAATGGTAGGCTTGACAACCGATGGCGCTCCAGCTATGGTGGGTTGTGATAAGGGTCTGGTGGCGTTATGTCGTAAAGATGAAACTTTTCCGCAATTTCTCTGTTACCACTGCATTATCCATCAGCAAGCATTATGTGGAAATTTCCTGAAACTAAACAACGTTATGAAACTGGTGGTAAAAAATGTGAACAAGATTAGAGCTCAAGCGTTACAAAGAAGATTATTCAAAACCTTGGCCGATGAAGTTGATTGTCAATACGGGAACCTACTCCTTCACTCTGAAGTCCGATGGTTAAGTAGAGGACAGGTGCTGAAACGTTTTAATGATGTCCTATCTGGCATAGTTCAATTTTTCAAACAACGCGATGAACTGACTCCGGAACTAGAAAATTCAATCTGGCTTAGAGATTTTGGTTTTCTCGTGGACATTACAGAGAAATTAAACGAACTTAATTTGCAGCTTCAGGGAAGAGACAAAGAACTAATTAACAGCGATGCCAAGCATTTTCCTATTCTTTCAGAAAAAATATCTCAAAATCCATTAGAACCCTATCACAGCAAATATCATGTAGAAATAGTTTTTACCCTGAAGAATAACTTTAAAAATCATTTTAAGGATTCCAACGAAATGGCTTTAGTAGCGCAGTTTGTTGTTTCACCCTTTATGGAAATTGATATCCAACAGTTTGCAACTTGTGTTATGCAGAACTTTGGCGAAGACATCGCTGCAACAGAAATGGAAGTAATTGAGTTTCAAAATGATTTAGCCTTAAAATCGTTAGTCTCAAGTACCAAATGTATCTGGCCTATTGTAAGTAAAGACAAATATTCAGTTCTATGCCGTGTTGCCTTGAAAGTGAAAACATTATTCAGTTCAACCTATTTGTGTGAATCTTCTTTTTTCCAATATGAAGTTTATTAAGAACAAATATCGCAATCGACTTACATATGAACATTTGGATAATTGTATTTAAATGGCTGTATCAAATTATACTGCAAACATTAAAAAAATTATCGATGAGTCTGATTGTCAGCCTTCTCATTAAACGTGCTTTTTTATTTTTCAATGTTTATGTTCATGATAGTGCGTTACTTTTTTGTTGTTATTAACTATTTTTAAATCTTACGTGACATGCCGTTGTGGCTGGATAAAAGTTTGTGTTTATTTTTCAAACACCTTCGTTTGGTAGGTAGGAATGTAGCTATGAACAAGAACGTACTAGTAATATTAGTTATTTTGTTATTAGTTTATTATTAGTACCTATGTATTATGTATTACCAGTTAAATAGTAAAATAAATACATATAATGATAAATTGACTGTGGATTATTTCATTTACGTTGCGTTACGTGGCTTCCGTGTGGGTAGCTCGCTGTTTATTCCAAAATTAACAAAGTAGCTTAACACATTGAGAGGTTAGCGACCACTGATATAGAAGACGAAACAATATCAGAAAATGAGAATGTATTGTTAGAGAATGATTTAAATGCTGGGAACAGTTTAACCATAGATATATAACCAAGACAGATAGGATTATTTACAAAATTTTTAAAAAATGAACGGTGGTGTCCGCGGTAGAAACTCAATAATCGGATTGAACATTGATGCCAAGTTTACGTGCTTTTAACTATAGATATATATATAACCAATACAGATTACACAATTTGTGAAGTCAACGCGGATGATCCTCGACAGAAATGCAATATTTGGATAAAATTAAAATATTGATGCCAAGTTTGCGATGTTTTTAACTGTAGTAATGTTATTGCGTTTGCTTGAATTACTGTTAGGTCTTTAAATTGTCCAAAAAAAAATAATGTCTGACAACAGCGGAAGTAGAGTAGACCGCAATTGTGGAGGGTCGTATATTGTTTCATTCATAAAAATTCCTTCGATACAGTACTAGTCCAGGAGCTAGTGAATTTTTTCGTACTTGTTTTCCCGGTCCGTGTATATTTAAATAATCTATTCCCGGTGAACTGCATATTTAAAATGGAACGCCAATCTATTAACAAAAGTAAGCCAGATTGAATTCGCGCATTACGTCACATCGATACAGGTGAGATTGTTTACAAAGTGCCTTTGCAGGCCTATTTTGCCCATTTCATGTATTTGTTTTTAAATCATGTTAAATTACTATTTTTAAAACTCAACAAGGAGAAAATCCAATTAACTCTTCCGTTGTGTAAATATATAAGATAAATTAAGTAAAGTTTTATTAGTAAAGTATTAATACTAAAATTTTAATGTAATTTACAGAAAATAGCTAGGTATGTATTTGTTTTTAAATAATTTGATAATTTATGAAAAAAGGGAGTAAAAGTGGAATGACCAGTGGCCAGTAGGTCAGTCAATACAAAGTATCATATATTTTTATTATAACATAACTAAAATACCTACATCTTTTAATCATAAGGACATAAGTTAAAAACCATTTTAATATATGCATTAGAATGAAGTAATAATAACTTAAAGAGATGAGGTCTTAAAGTAATAGCTGGTATAGCATGTTTTTTAAACGTTTTCTCATTGCTGCTAGAATGAAATCACTTACTATGAAATGTGCTCTAAAAACGGCATTTACAGCAGTCAGTGTTCAGTCTTAGGATCTCTTCCTAAAGCCCTCATCCAAGCTGCATACATATTAAAAAATAATTAAAAAAAAAAAACATATTATATACCTATATAGTTTTCGGTTCTGGGTGCCCTAAAAGAGGACACTTACAATTAGCCGACAATTTGGCTCAGATAGCTAAAACCCAAAAATCTTACCCCGAACCAGGACGTATTGCTATCCTTTTAAGTAAAAAATAACTACAAATAACTTACCTGAAAAATGAAGGCGTCTAACTTTACACCAAAAAAACCATACACTTTTTCCCATTGTTGCAAGCACCCGATGACGACTAGGTAGACATCAACTAGAAGCATGTACTTAATGGTTATAAAGCTTATTTTAACACAAAAAGAATAAAGCACTAGTCGAAAAGCAGCAATCAAATATAAATAGACCACAATATTGAAATTCAAATTAAAAACTATATAAAAGACAAATACTCTAAAAGCGCAAAAGATCAGAACCAAATAAAATGAATAACCATAATAACCTAAAAATCACACTAAAATTGCAAAAACTATTACTGTAAAATCATGAGATTACATCAATAATGCATATGCGTCGGAGTATCGCAAATATCAAAAGTAAAGTGTTTCCATGAAAATTTAGCTATGTTTTTAGCAGTATTATAGGACCATTTCTACCACGCGCATCCAACGATATTGGCGTTCCACAGTTCACTGTATTTTCCTCACACCTCTAGTATAAATGATTTGACATAACGAAACTAACAATAATTATAATTAATGTAGAGTAATAAGTGATTCGTGAATTCTAAATAAAACAATTATTATATAAAAGTGTAAAAGGAAATGTAATTTATTTCCCTTTTTTCTTCTGTAATATCTTCAATTATTATGTTTAATTTCTATAAATAAACCAACTGGTTAGGTGAAACATTGTGATATAAGATTTTATTTATGTGTCCTATGCGTACACTTTAATATACAAAACACCTGGAACATTCTTTAAATAATTGTGATCGTAGAAATAATTGTGTACATAACTCGTTTGAAAGTGTATTTTATGCACTTGCCAAATATATTATCCATACAGATTAATCAGACTATTTTTTTACTTAACTTCAGTACATCTCTTACTACTAAAACTATTGTTATCAATGGAAAAAAAGGACTGTGTTCTCGTATGTTTTGACGCATTTTCGGCCTCAGCCCATCGGATCCCCCCTCTAAATATATATGAATTTTGCTTAGAATTGCTAATCCTACAATTCTCTATTCGTGTTTGCTGACTGGGAAAATAAATACCGAAAATCGTCACTGTCTCCTGGACTATACAATAGATGATGAGAACTTCACAACAAATACACTTTTATGAATGGCTAGTTGGGGATGTGAGTTTAACAGACACCCTAGAAGAAAGTGACGACGATGCAAACCAAAATATTCTGGCAAAAGATGGCACACTGTAAAATAAACATAAACCTAAAAGTTCCAAACGGTTAGCAAGAAACATATTTAATAAAAGGCCTGGTAGAACTGTTACAGCTCAAATTTTACAACTAAGGCTTTCGAACTTTTTTTTCCGATGAAATTATAGATGTTGTCTTTCGCGAAACTAATAATCGCGCGCAATCAATTTAAGGCGATAGCTGGAACCCTGTCAATAAAGAAGAGCTGTATACCTTTATCAGATTATTAGTTATTGCGGGATGCTTCAAGGCAAATCACGAACCAATTTTGAAGATATGGAAAACAAAAAATCCATCGTTTCAGAGGCCTATTTTCCGTGCAACAATGTCCTGTAACACTATAAAGTCTTTACTTAGATTTCTAAGGTTCGATGATCTCGCAACATGCCAAGAAAAATGCGCTTTGGACTGGTTAGCTCCAATTCCGTCGCCTCAGAGCAACGGTAATACATCTCAAAAAACTTCGTTGTGAGAAAAATGCAAATAATGATTGACGAAAATTAAGTTTTTCGATAATTTAGCTAATTTTGAATGAATTTTAATAAAATTTTAGTTTATTTCATAGCTTTTTAGGCTTCATATAAATGCATAAAAAAATTAAAAAAATCGTTATAAATAATTGAAAAAAAGGTAGGGGAGAAGGGGGTGCATGTGGACAAGGGGTACATGTGGACAGTTTGAGTTTCCCGCTTTAGAGAGTTTGAATAAAATCGAAAAAATTCTCGTAGATGTCTCTGACTGTATTAGAAATAGTACTGAAGTTATTATTCTTAAATACTATTACTTCTTGTGTTGTAGTTGAAAACATATTTTAGAGGTGTTAAACTAATTTTATGAGTGATACATTCTTGAGTGATATTGAAGTAAGTACATTATATAATCACTTTATTTGGCAGTGAATGTTTATAACCCTTAATTAGGTGTTTACAATGTTTTACCTACGAAATAATTGCGTGCATGAAAATAATTTCTAACCTACAAATTGTAACTTGGGGCACATGTGGACATGGAAATACGGGGTACATGTGGACTGTCCACATGTACCCCAGTTTTAAGGGCAATGTATTTTAACATCAATTTTTTTTATAGAATGGTAAGGACCTATAAGCGGAAAACTTTGAGGGCTGATATTGATGAAGCAGTCGTGGCAAGAGCCCTGACAGACATTTGTAATGGAAGATTGTCAATTCGTGCTGCAGCAGCAGAATTCAGTTTAAAAAAATCAATGTTACACAAGCGTTTAAAAAAACAACGCGTGGAAAGGGATGATTCTGGCGCAGAAACTAATATTCCAGAAAACAAAAAATCAAAATATGCCAGCAATCAGGTATTTTCTGCACAAGAAGAAAACATGTTAAATACGTATTTGCTTAAAAGTTCATCAATTCACTATGGATTGACTTTGCGGCAAACCAGAACACTAGCCTACGAATATGCTCTACAATTAAACAAGAAATTTCCTGATAAATGGAATATAGAAAAACAAGCGGGCATTCAGTGGATGAAATCATTTTTGAAACGACATGCAAACATTTTATTACGGAAACCAGAAAACACTAGACTGGCTCGTGCTACTTCCTTTAACGCTGCCAATATTAATGTATTTTTTACCAATTACAAAAACGTATTAGAAAATACAAATTTCAGCCTAATCGCATACTAAATTTGGACGAAACTGGGATAACAACTGTCCTACCATCTCCGAAAATTCTCACTCAGAAAGGCAAGAAACAAGTAGGTCAGATAGTTTCTTCTGAACGTGGACAGCTTGTAACTTTTACAGGTATTATAACAGCAACCGGAAATGCATTGCCACCAGTCTATGTATTTCCTAGAGTGCACGCAAAAGATCACTTTATGAATGCGGACCTGTTGGAGCTATTGGTTTAGCCATAGCCTCCTAAAATTACAAGCCGTAAAGCGTGAAATCTGGCATCACCGCGGGTAGTCTTATGGGACCACACGACACAAAAACGCCTCCGATATCCGAAATCACCGAAATAGGGATAGATACGATTGCATATGATTCGACAAAAGTGTGAAGTGAAAACTGTCGTTCTGTATGTTAGTTTATTTCATTTAAATAATATTAAATAGCTACTATTGAAAGTATTATAAGTAAATTATTTATAAGTTTATTCTGAGAAGGTAAGTTTCTATTAGTACTAATGTACCATGTACCTCATTTTTAAAAAAATATTCAGGATAATATGTTATCGACATTTCTAACCTCAATATTTTAATTTTAGATACCAAAGTGCAATTCAAATTACGCCAGTAATTTAAAAAAGGGAGTAACACAAAGTACATTTTCATTTCCTAAAAAGGAATAAATTAGAAAACAATGGATTAGTGCTATACATCGTAAAGACTATGTTGTTAACTCAAATTCAGTAGTGTGTAAAAAACATTTTGATCAAACTGATATTATAGTAAATGAATTCTACATTGATAAAAATGGAATTAAACATGAAATTAAACTGAAGTATCCTAAATTGAAAAAAGGTGCAATGCCAAGAATTTTTGAAAACCATCCTCATTATTTTTCAAATCCAAAAAATGCAGAAAGAAGAAATCCCGAACAAAGAAGAGCTGAAATATTTGAAAGACAAGAAAATGAAGTTGCAGAATTTTTAGATGCTGATCTAATAAAAATTTTTAGTGAATTATGTGGACAAGTGAATGTGAAAGTTATTTTAAATAATTGGAATGTAAAAATTTTACCAGAAAGGATTTACTTTTACATGCTTAATATTAGTACTCCAGATTGTTCCGATGAGTGTCCTAAAATTATTTCTAGCATAAGTGTTGGTATGGATTTAACTGTGTCAGTGTTTACTAATGATGTGCAACTATCACCACGAGATTTAAAATGGATTTTACCACATGAATGCAAATTAGGTAGGTGGTCGCAACTCCAGAATTTATTATCAAGATATTCTTATAGCTTAAAAAATTCTGTGGACGTTAATTTTTATATTTTTTAGGCTTCAAATATATTGATGCCATTATTAATTATTTAAGGTGAGTACAGTACCCCTTATAATTTTTGGACAAACCTATCTCAAAAAGTAATTTTTTTTAAAAGTTAAAATTTTGGCAAAATAAATTAGGCAATAATATCTAGAATATGCTTATATTTTAAAATTTAATTATTTTTAGTTTCCAAGAAAAAATATCAAAGGGCTTTAAATTTTGAAATATCATAATGAAAATAAATGCATTCCTCAACAGCAGTATTCCTAATATAATCCCCAAATTTAAGCTCTTAATCTCTTGTAAATGATTTTTTAAAATTCGCCGAAATTAGTGGCTAAAACACCTCGTTAAGTGCTGCTTTCTGGTGTAAAGCGACTGTAACTATCGTATCGTACACTTTGAGTCATCATTCGTAATATATTAGAAATTGTTAGTTATTATTGAAAATTTCCATGTTTACAACATTTTTTCTACTCTTATATATCCGTTCAGTGTATTGGTATCTGAGATCATAAACTTTTATATGTAAGTACTTACAATATAATGTAGTTCAGTATCATTATATCTTATCTCATTTTATATTATATTAGACATTGTTGATTATTATTGAAAATTTTAAGAAAACGTATGAATTTGCATGTTTCCAACATTTTTTTTTTCTACTCTTATACATTCGTTCATTGTACATTTAAGACCAGAAACTTTATATGTACCTAATACACTATAACATAGTTCAGTATTATTATATCTTATTATATCATTTTATATTTAGACATTGTTAGTTATTATTGAAAATTTGAGAAAAACATCTATGAATTTTCATGTTTCCAACATTTTTTCTACTCTTATACATTCGTTCATTGTATATATGAGACCATAAACATATGTACTTACAATATAATATAGTTCAGTATATTTTATCTCACTTTATTATTAGACAGTGTTAGTTATTATTAAAATTTGAGAAAAACATGTATGAATTGTGGATCAAAGGACTTCATAAGACGAAGATTGAAAAAAAAACTGTTATCAATTTTTGTTTTTTATTAATAACATTAAAGTTAGTCAAAAGCTGCTAAATGAAAATTAAAAAAGATAAAATGGTACTTTTAACTATTTTGTCTTTCCCTATTTATATATGTATAAATAGATATTTATCAATGTGAAATCAAATTTTATAAATACTTATGAGTTGTTTTATTTATTTGCCTAACCTGTATATTCTATAATTTGTTTATAAATAATATAAACGACAGATACATTCATTTTTAAGAACGTGAGTATCCGTTTCATTTCGGAATCTAACCCTATTTTAAATGATCTTGGAATTAAATTTTCAAAAATGTTTACCAATACCTATTATGACCCAATTATTTTTAAGATTTTTGTATAGTTTTTCTCTCTATGGTTAGGTATTCAATACAACATTGAATAGATAAAACGGTTAAGTCAATTCACGTGAGTTCAGAGCACACAACACAGGACTACTTCAGTCAGCTGATGCGCCGTTGCCTTTTTCAGTGCATGGCTTGTAGTTTTAGGTGGCTATGGTTTAGCACATAAAAGTGGCTGGATGACAGCCGAAATATTTATGGACGTATTGAAACATATTGTTCACCATCTATCACCAACGAAGGAAAATCCCATTTTATTGCTCATCGATAACCGCAAATCCCATATATCTCTGCCAGCTTTGTGTTTCTGTAAAGAAAATGGAATTGTGGTTCTTTCATTCCCATTACATTGTTCCCATAAGCTTCAACCCTTAGATGTTGGAGTTTATGGGCCATTTAAGGCAATATTAAAATCTGCCTTCAATAATCACATGGCTACTCATCCTGGGAAGCAAATATCGATATATGATATTCCACTATTATCCAAGCAACCATTTTTGATGAGCTTTGTTCCAAAAAATATCACAAAAGCATTTGAAGCTAGTGGCTTGTGGCCTCTAAATGATCAAAAATTCGCTGAGGCAGATTTTCAGAGTTCATACGTAACTGATAGGCCAATCATGTATTCAGTTATAAATAACAATGAACCTGATAGAAATACAACAGACAAATGCTCCACTACATTAGATGACAAATTAGTTGCAAATCAGCTTAATATTAATATTCCAGGTCACAGTGGAAATGTGACTCCTAAAATTGTTAGACCATTCCCGAAAGCTGCACCTAGGCAAAACAACAACCGAAGAAAAGGCAAATCATGTATATATACAAGTACACCCGAAATGAATGCTATTAAAGAGAGAGAGCAATTAATATACCGAAAAAACGGGTTGTAATGTACAGTTCATCAGAGGAAGAGCAAATAAATATAGAATATAACGATTCCTCAGAAGGTAGCTACTTTTCTGATGAGGGGATTGGAGAAAACAACGCTATGGAAATAGAACATTTAATTTTGGACAGTGATGTGATTTCTGTTAATGACTTTATACTTGTTAAATGTGCAACAAAAAAATGCATAGTATATTATGCTGCGCTCGTGAAAAAAGTGTATGAAGGTCAGTTGGAGTTTGAAGTTCAATATCTGCGACGAAACTTTCCTAAATGGACTTTTGTATTCCCACTCGTCAGTGATATGGCTTTAGTTACAAGAGATGATATTGTGTTGAAGTTACCTAAGCCAGTGAATTAAAAGGGGACGGCAAGGACATCCGACCACTTCACATTTAGTTTAGACCTTACAAAGTATTACATAAAATGATAAAATTTATGACACTGTACTTTAATTTTACAAAATAATTGAAACATTATTTTATTTTGTGTATTGTAAGGGTTGTTCACATGGACCCCCGTCACTGTCCACATGCACCCTTTATTGAGGCACAAGTGGATGAAGTGGATGAAGAATAATTATATTTTATTTTTAATTTGAACATTAATGTTTTAAGTATGTATTACGCAATAGCCATCCAGTGTGATCAGTTTAAAAAAAATGTAAAATTAAGAGAAAATAAAATACATATTAGAATTTAAAAAATCCTGTCCACATCTACCCCCCTCTCCCCTACTTGTCCTAGAGTTGCATTAAAAATATCTTTGTATTTTGTTAGAAGACATAATGTATTATTAAATATTTTGTGTTATAATTTTAGTCAATGTAAAAATAAAACTCATTTTTCTATTAAAAAAAAACAATATTTATTAAATATCTTTAACTAAAAATTAAAAAAAAATTAAAACAACGAAACTTGCAGAGAACTTGGAAAAAAGTTAAAATTAAAACTAGTAATTAAAAAAAAGTTAATCAAAATCATCGTAAATACCAGCGGATGCTGACAATGATTTAAAAAAATTATAATGCTTTTGTGGAATTAAATTGACATTGCACAAACTAATTAAGTCATTTTTTTTATTAATGGGAATTGGTGGTGTTTTGTCATAGGCCGGAATTAGAGTTACATTATTTCCTCGATAGGACCTTGTTATGTTTTTATTATAAATACTATCAAACTCTTCCTGTTTGAACAAGGTCTTGTAAAAAATTATATTAGGTTCAGTTTTTCTAACTTTAATTATTTAAATATCAATAAATAAAAATTTTTCCTTTTTCTCGTTTACTTAAAGTTTGTACCCATTATTTAAGTTATTTATTTCCAATCAACAAAATCATCAGTTGACATTTACTGACTTCGTATGGTTTACGTCATTTTTTAGCTGATTTGGCAATAGTTTCTAGTTCAAGCCATTTTTAGATACTCTTGATCTTTCCTTTTCAATACACGAATGAATGGAATCGCCCTCATTTTCCGTGTGTGTATCCAATGATAAGATATTTCTTCTATTTCATAGTTTTTCACGGTGTATAAATACATAACCATCAAAAATTTATTTTTATTTTGAGCTGTACAATTATCACTGTAGAATACAATTTTTTTCCCTATGCCATGCTTCTTTAAAAATTGAAATACACAAGTGAATATTTAATTTGCTCCTTTTTGGCCTCTCCTTCATGCCACATGTAGCAAAACCCAGATTTTTTTTTTTATGTGAAAGATCGTGAAATTGAAAACGTTAACTTTACTTTTATAGTAAAATGTTGAAACGTTACCAGTAAATCATAAGAACATATAATAGTATTATTTTTATCTTGTTATGCCAAATTTTTATCTTTTTCCTTCTCCAGATGAGACAGAACCTTTTCCTCTTGGTGCTTTTTAAAATGTTTTTCTCTGGCTTCTTTTTCGTCAGCACTTAAATTTTTTTAACGTTTCGCAGACAAAACATAAGTCTTTTTTCGGCCGAAAACACCCTAAATTAAACTTTGTATTAAAAATATTTGAGTAACTGTATTGTGTTACGAAAGGTCTACCATCGCTTATACATTCTTGTTTATATAACCGGTACATAATGCTTAAGTTAAGCGATCCTTCCAAAAATTCTCGTTCTGTAGAACCCCTATAATAACGGAACTCTTTCCTGGAAAAACTATTAATATGTTTTATTACATCTCCAATCAACGTTGCATTAATTTTATTAGGTAGGTTTAAATGTGTGCCTCTTAGTTCTTTTTCCAAAAATCCAAATTTATCTAATTTTTTCAATACAGTATCAATAGAACAGTTAGTAAGAAAGAAGAATTTAAAAGTCCTACCTTTTACGTTACGTTAAAAAAGTATACGAACGTAAAAGTTTTTTTTTTTGTATTGTTGTTCAGGTTAAGATATTTTCTTTCATGTTTAACAATAATAAAATTTGCTCATTTTGCTGATTTCGCAAACTATAGAAACTACAAATCAAATATCGTTATTGTATTAACTTGTTAAACATGCAAAATCAGTAAATGAGCCTTGAAGGGAAAATATTGTAACAAACAGAAGGCAGTTAGAAAAGTCCCCCAAATAAATAATGAGGTAAGCATAAATATTTTTATAATTATTTTTGTGTGTGTTAGTTTTATTAAATATGAAAATTTCCTGAGTTTTAAAAAGTTGATCAAATAAATTTCATAATTTCTAGTTTTAAACGTTGTACAATTTTTTGTATATGTCTATTTAAAAATTAATTTCTGAATTAATAAATATGTTAGTTTTTATCAGTGATTTAATTTTGTTTTTTCAACAAGCAGAACAGTAGTTAAATTAACAGTTAAATTAACAGTTAAATTAACAGTTAAATTAACAGTTAAATTAACAGTTAAATTAACAGTTAAATTAACAGTTGAATTAACAGTTAAATTAACAGTTAAATTAACAGTTAAATTAACAGTTAAATTAACAGTTAAATTAACGGTTAAATTACTAGTTAAATTAACAGTTAAATTAACAGTTAAATTAACAGTTAAATTAACAGTTAAATTAACAGTTAAATTAACAGTTAAATTAACAGTTAAATTAACAGTTAAATTAACAGTTAAATTAACAGTTAAATTAACAGTTAAATTAACAGTTAAATTAACAGGTAAATTAACGGTTAAAATACTAGTTAAATAACAGTTAAATTAACAGTTAAATTAACGGTTAAATTACCAATTATATTAACAGTTATATTAACAGTTATATTAACAGTTATATTAACAGTTATATTAACAGTTATATTAACAGTTATATTAACAGTTATATTAACAGTTATATTAAGAGTTAAATTAACTGTTAAATTGACGGTTAAATTAAATTAATAAGTACCCCTCACCAGATTGTATTTTGGGTCAAACGGACTTTATCCAAACCAAACCAAAGTTCGAGCTACCGGGAATATAGCGTGCGAGCTAGAGCTCGTCGTGGCGTCGTCAAATAAAATCTGAACTACCCAAACCCCGAAAAGACTACCCTGACACATCAAGACGTGACATTTTTAATGAAAATTAAAGGATTTGTTACATCCACCAAAATGTAAACTACATCCACCAAAATTTTAACTACATCCACCAAAATTTTAAATAAATCTACCAGTATTTTTTATTAAACATATCCTCCATCAGAAATTACTAAAACTTTTTTTTTTAAATCGGTTAAAAAACCAACTCAAACCGAACCTGCGTCGGCCTTTTTATGAAGAATACCACAGGAAACGAAGCCCTGGGACATTTTTGTGTTTCAGAATGTATAAGGACGGAAGGCATGGCCTGTGAACGTGGAAACGCCGCGTCGCTTCGGCAGATTGCAGACAACTTGACGCTCAATTAGGGCCGAGAGTTTCGATTTGAAGGGTTTTTCCGACGAGCGTGAGTGGTGACAGCGACCGATCACTATGTATTTAGGGTCCTTTGCTCTAAGAAGATTAGATATTTCCAATATAAAGAAAATAAATTTTCTCTTTGACAACATTCTAACCTAATTCGGTTGAGATTTCGTTTGTATATTGATAAATATAAATTGGCAATTGTTTCTGCACGAAGATACCTGGTAGCACTGTTAAAGACAAAATGTCAAAATCGTACAATCAACGCCAAGAAGGTCATTTAATTATTTGGTACATATTTCGATAGTTTCTGATATCGATATTTCTTTTAAGCTATTGCATAGCTTTTATCGCGGGCTTTGAGCGTGGCGACCGAATCAAGAATTTCCGTAATTCCGTAATAGTCGGAGAGCTAGTAACACAAATTTCATTAAGTGTTTGATGCACTTTGAAATTTTGTAATTTGAAATAATTTGGATGGAAAAGCAGATATACCTGTGTTGGCTAGACCCACCCCGGGACACCAGGTACCGCGCATAATAGAAAGGGATCGTAAAACATGACCCAAAAAAAGTGTTTTATTCAGAGGCCAACAAACAACAATTGAAAGTTTAGGTAATTCTAAAAATACTAGTAATTTAGGCAGGCACTTTTGAGAGGGTTTATAATTATTAAATCAACCCCAAAGTTGATTCACGCTGAAATTTTAATAGCGTCTTAATTAAATATTAAAAAAATTAATTCCAAACTTTTTCCGGGGTTTAATTTCCGGCCAACATAAAAATAAGTCTTATTTAATATAGAAAGAGATTTTAAATTTATCTTTCGGAGTATAATAAAAAAATGCATTTATTTAGACGACATATGTTTAAACTTTTAATCTATAAAGATTTAAAATTAATACAATTAAGTAATAATAATACTTTTATAGTTTTTAAATCATATATTTATGTGATTCCATTAAATTACAATGTAGGTATCATTTGACATGATAAAATTGTTATTCCCCGGATATATAATAACAGAGATTTAGGTATCTTATTTGATAACAAACTAACTTTTTTGGAACACATTAAAAACACTGTACAAAGTGAAACAAAAATCTTGGGTTTTGTTAATAGAAACTGTCAAAAGTTTAAATCTTTAGAAGCCATCTCCTCTGTTTATTTTTCGTAGCAAACTGGAGTATTGTAGTTATGTTTGGAATACTAATCATTTAAAGTACATAAGTGCATTAGAATCTGTCCAAAGAAAATTTTTAAAATTTATTTACTTTAAAAAACATGGCCGTTATCCTATTCGTCACTCTGACTATAATTTATTGTTAAAAGAATTTAGTTTTGTGAGTCTGAGAAAAAGAAGAGAAATAGCAGATTTGATATTCATCTATAAATTAATTAATAATTCTATAGATTCATCTTCTCTGCTGTCTCAATTTAATTTACGTATTACGTCAAGGTCAAATATAACATATCATATTCAAGTGCCAAATTCACAACATCACTTTCACAGCCCTTTAACTGCAATGTGAAGAAGTGTTAATTAGTATTTTGTTGATATATTTTTTCTAAAATGTTACCAATTTAGAGAGCAATGTTACAGATTGGTATCAAACTAGATAATTAGAATGTAATTTAGTTAAGTAAGTATTCTCAAAGTTTGTATTTTTAAATATATTATATACTCCTGTAATTGGGCTGATAAAGACTGTTGAATGTATTAATCAATAAATAAATAAATAAATAAATAAATAGGGCACTAGAAAAAGAGAAAAATATTTAATTAACTGCCTTTCTAGTGTTCGATTAAAAATCTGTGATTTTTGTAACAATTAGTTTAAGGCAACAGTATTTAAATATATTTTATCCCTTTTGTATAAACTATTTTTCTTGTACTTACTTTACATTTTCCCTTTCCCTTTGTCACACCATGGAAAAGCACATTTTGGTAAGCTTAATCTCATCCGTTCTACTCTATATTATTTTTTCAAATAGAAGTACATAATTAAAAATATCTTTAGCTTTTTAGTTTTTATTACGTGTGCAAACCTTATTTACTGTAGTGATATTTCCAATGTATTTTCTATTTTTAACAGACTTAAAAAAATGAGGAGGTTCTTAATTCATCGGAATATTTTTTTTATGTACATTCAGCGTTAATTCTTTACTACGTTGTCTGATTTCTGATTCTTCTTTTGTTAGAAAGGGAGTTCCTAAGGGATGGCTCCATAATATAAATTTGGTCAAGATCTGATGAAAATAATTAATTTTATAACTTTTACATTTTTCAATGAATCAAAGTAAAAAGTGTTAAAATTGGGAAATTTCTAAAGTTCAGTATCTATTTTTAGCTAGAAATGGATGAAGGATGGTGAAATCTCATTGGTATGAGAAATAAATTCACATTGGTCTAATCCCGGCTACGTCATAAAATTAATAATTCTTGCAAATGAATAAATAAAAAAAAAATTCAATGTAACTTTATTTTGAATCGTATAATTCATAAAAAAAAAATTCAAAATTTTTGAACATGCCCCATTGTCATAAAAAGTTTAGTTTCTTTCATTTCAACTAAAATTATTTCTTGAAGGTCGCCCCTTTTGAGTTACACTATTTAAAACATATTAAAATATATTAAAAAAATAAATATATTTTTTAATGGACCTATTAGTGTAGATTTTACTATTTTTTTATCACCTTATATACTGATTTAAAAATTTAAAATTGTAACCAGAAGAACACCAGAACTAAAGCCATTCGAACTTGTCGCGAAGACACCAGAAATAATATTAACCTCTCAATTTTAATCACTCTGTTTAAAATTATTTAAGATATAAACATTCAGATATAAACTCCCATTTAACTGCTTTCTCATTTGATTTTATTGCATTTCAGGGAAAAGGCCACGTTATATCGTTTATTTCAAATACCAGTATCAAAATTATTACCTCTAAAAAATATATTTTATTTCTCAAAGCCCAAGCAAAAAGTGTTTAAAATGTCACCGTAAATAAGAAACTCTTCTTATATAGTTCGTGTGCCTGCAGTATTTCTAAAAAAGCAATAGGTAATTAATTAAGTTTGATATTACTCATTCTCCTGGTGAAAACTTGATAGTTTGCATTTGACAATATAAGAAGCCCATTCTGCGTGGAATACCAAAACAATTCGCAACTTTTGAAAAATAATTGCGCAGGTGCGCAATCGCTTGACTCTTTGCAGGAAACTTGAAATACAATAACAAGCTTTTTGACGGATTTGTAGACACTGTATTTTATTAGGCATCATCTTTTTGCGCTACATCCTTTCGAAATAAAAGAACCCAAATATACCGTTTATTACGATCCATTATTTATTTGGATTACACCAGTCAACTGTATAAAACCAATTACAGGATGGGCACAAAAATGGTTACACTTACAGTACACTGAGAGAATTATATTTAAAAAGTTTTTTGTTGAGAAATTTCTTGCTACCACAAATAAATTTTCAGCTACAATTAAAAAAATACATTCATGCAACTAAACAAAATGCTTTTTTAAAGTAGTTTTGTTGCCATACCGTTGAAAATATTTTTTTTTAGTCTATGGAACCAGGAAAAATAATTTTTGCTCTTAAAAATAATTTCTAATTACTAAACATTTATTTTCTGTAGTATAAATTTAAAATATTAATACGTATATTTTCCTTTAAGTCCAATAATAAATATCTTTAGAAAATAACGATCGGTTTCGATCGAGAGCTTTTTCGTCTGTGCTCGAGAACATTTTCGTGTATTCGGCGTACTCCGTTCGGTCCGTTCCCGGTATATCGGCAGGCAAATCGTAGGTCTGACGCCATTTTTGCAATAATTGTGCATAAGTTGTGTTTTTTTTCCAATGGATTACACAGAGAAACTGACTAATTGGGGACTTCAAGATTTTGTTGAAAATTTTAAGGGTAAGTACATAACGTATAATATAAAATTATTTTATATCTACTAATTTATCGGTTTCAAATGTATTGACTTCTCACTTAAACGTTAATTGAGGATAAAACAGTAGATAAAGCGAAACATCTTGCAAAGTTTTTTCATTAAGATATCAGAAATTTCTTTTTCTATTTTGATGGAACTTGGAGGCTATTTGGAGTACTGAGGGTTAAATGTTTAAGAATATAATTATTTGTTCCAGTGACGTTAGCAGATATTTCTAACAAAACACATGTAAAGCAGCGTTTTTTTATATTTTTATTAAATTAAGAAATAGAAAACAAAAATGTTTTGTAATTATTTTTTTTACCACTTTTTGGCAAATTAAACATGCAAATCTGTTTAGCGTTTAGGTATACATGAAATAACCTAGAATAAGAAATAAGAATTAGTAGAAAAGATGGCAAACTTTTATCTTTTTAGGTATACCTTATTTTATTTAATTTTGTTTGTAAATTAATAATGCGGATGCCCCAAATGTTTTATGTTTTAAATGTTCCGGCTTAAGTTTTTTAATGAATTTTGACAGTTTTACATAGGATTCTGGAGACTGAGTCATTGTTTGTAACAATTAAAACCGCTTGTTCAAGGTAACAAAAAACTGTTTAACCACTAAAAACCTACTTCTGAACTATAAAAAACTACCTTTTAGTGAGTAAAATTTTACTTTCTAACCACTAAAATTAATAAAAACGGAAAAGTACGTGTTTAGGGACTAAAAAGTAAATTTTTTTAATGAATTTTGACAGTTTTATCAACAATTCGGGAGACTGATTCATTTTTTGTTGCATTTAAGGAGGTCCTTTCGCCACACCTCTCGACTCAAATGTTAAAAAAAAAAGTTATTAGATTATGACTAAAATTAATTTTTTTCTAATAGTTGAAGTCCTAATACTGAACTTTTAACTATACCTTACCTTGCAAATTTTTGAGAATTTTTTTTTTTAATGTGAGTATTTGTACAGTGCCTCACGAGAAAGTAAGTCCTCAACAACAATTCTCGAATTATACTATTATTTATTGATTAGATGGAGTAGAAAAAAACTAAAAATAAGGTTTTTGAAATATTTAGATTTTTTTTTATACAATAAAATATATATAGTAAACCGTGGAACTTATTGAGAAATTAATATTAAAAAATCACAAAAAATTTTCAAGTAACCTAGTTGAAAATTTTTTGTGATTTTTTAATAATAATTTCTCAATAAATTCCACGGTAACCTATATATTTTATTGTAAAAAACAAAACCTAAATATTTTAGAAACCTTATTTTTAGTTTTTTTCTACTCCATCTAATCAATAAATAATAGTAAAATTAATTATAATTCGAAAATTGTTGTTGAAGTCTTACTTTCTCATAAGACACTGTACAAACACACACATTTTTAAAAAAAAAATTTCTTAAAAATTTGCACGGTAAGGTATAGTTAAAAGTTCACTATTAGATAAATAAGGACATCTACTATTAGAAAAAAATTAATTTTAGTCATAATCTAATATTTTTTATTTAACATTGGTGGCGAAAGGACCTCCTTAACAGTATAAACCTTAGCTTTTACAGACTTTAAAAACCTAAATTTAAACATTTCTGAGATAGTATTAATAAAATTTTTTTTCTAGATATTAAGGAAGGATCGTTTGGAATGGCCCACCTGGTAGATAGAAAAATGTTATGTTTCTATGTTCCTACCTATTTTAGTTAATAATCCTAATGGCATGGATTTTCTTATTCTATTCTATATTATAATAAACAGAAAATAATATATTTAGAATAAAATTTCTTTTAGGATTTTTCACAAAGAATAAATACCGGATTAATTTAAAGCTACTAACTGCTCATTTGAAATTTCTTGATACATATGCCTTACGTTATTATACGTCTAAAGACAAATAAGTTTAAATTATCAAATAACAATTTTATATTACATAATCTACTGAATTTTTAAAATTCAAATACATTTTTGAAATATTTAGCAATATAACTAATATATTTATTACAAAATAATCGTCTCTTTTATTTTTGAAACCCTTCCTTTCCTAGGTTGATCTGTATTTCCACCACAGGTTAAATAAAAATTTATGTAAATTATATAGGTAGGTATATATTAGGTAAATTTTGCTCTAATAATTATTTAGTTTCTAATGCACGGCTAAAAAGTTAATTTTTCTATTTTTACAGAACTGGTTTCATTATGAACAAATATAGAGTTCGGTAAATCTGGAAATTTGACATTTAATACATGCAAAACATTTTTGTATTTAGACTTTAACTAAACCTTATTTTTTATAGAAAAATCGGCCTAAGAACTGAAGAAACCAGCCCTAAATAAAAAAATTTACTTTTAACCATCAACAAATACTTTTTGAAGGTAAAAATTAACTGTTTAATCATGAAAAGGTAAAAGGTTACTTTTAAACCACTACACACTACTTTTTAACCACTAAAAACAATTTTTTAAGGGTAAAAATTAATTTCTTATCAATTAAAACTACCTTTTAAAGGTAAAAAAAATATATTTTTTTATTGCAAAGAATAGTATATTGTTTTATTAGGAGTAAAAGTATAACTTTTTGTGGCGAGTCTGAATGTTTGATGGCCGAACGTTAGTGAGGCCGACAATTTCAGACGAGCCACAAAAAGTGCTTTTGCTCCGAATGAAACATGCTATTTTTTCCGCAAACGGCATCCAGACTATAGAACTAATTAATATTTAAATAAAAATTCAAAACGATTGCAACGAAGTTGATAAATTCAGAGAATAATAATTATAAAACTGCGCACTACATTTCCGTGGTTACGGGTTTTGTGATTGCCAAGTCAAAAACAAATTTGACAGTTCAATAATATTTTATAATGTCAGAAATATTGTAAGTGATTTAAAGCAACAATTGGACTGTGCATTTTTGGTAAGTACTTGAGCATCAAAATTTCGTTTGTTGTAGTAAAGTGTACTGAAATTTTCTTTTAGATTATATTATGTCGGATTCAGAACCCAACTGTACACCGCCCGACGTTGTTGACATTGCTAAGGCAGCTACGAATGATTTAATTCCAACTAAGTCAAGTAGAGTTTATAATCATGCTTACGAAAGATTTCTCACATGGTGCAATGATAAAAACATTTCAAACTATTCGAAAAATGTGCTACTAGCTTATTTTTTTGAAATGACAACTAAATTAAAAATGAAGAGTTCAACAATGTGGTCTCAGTATTCCATGATAAAATCATTACTGAATATTAAACATGGATTAGATATTAGCAAATATATGAAACTACGTGCTTATCTGAAGAAGCAGAATGAAGGGTATACTCCCAAAAAGTCAAAGGTATTCACAGAAGACCAGTTTGAAGATTTTTTTAAATAATGCACCTAATGAGCAATATCTAGGAATTAAGGTTAGTTATAATATTCTAACCTGCATAAATACAATCAAGTTTTTAAATACATACTACTTTTAGGTTGTTCTAATAATGGGCGTATCTGGAGCATGTAGATGCGATGAAATGGTAACCATGACAATAGACGATATACAAGATTTAGGATCTGTTATTCATATAAAGATTCCTGATAGTAAATCTAAAAAGCCACGATCGTTCACAATTATTGGAGAAAAATATATAAATCTTTACAGAAAATATACTTCTTTACGTCCACAAGCTATGGAAAGCCGAAGCTTTTTTTTGAAATTTCAAAAGGGAAAATGTTATCGCATGGTCATGGGAATTCATACAATTAGTAACGTACCCAAAACAGTAGCAACTTATTTAAAACTACCGAATTCAAAAGATTACACCGGCCATGCGTTAAGAAGAACTTCAGCTACTTTGCTTGTGGATGGAGGATCTGATATTACTTGTTTGAAACGGCATGGAGGTTGGAGGTCGAGCACTGTCGCTGAAGGATACATTGAAGACTCTTTGTCTAATAAAAAACAAACTGCAGAAAAAATCTTGATGTCGAATTCTTCTTCACTGTACCTGAATGCAGCTTCTCATGAGCGAAATTATGTCGACGTTGATGTAACAGAAGCAACAACAAGTAAGGAGTCACGGGAAATTTTGTCGATGAACTCTTTCAACTCTGCACAAAATTCGCTTGAATTGGAAGTGAATAAATCAGGTAGTGCATTAAATATGTGCGGTGCAACCTTAAATAACTGTAATTTTACTATTAATAATTATTATCGTTAATAAAGTTTAAAAGTTCAACTAATAATTATTTTCCCTGTTAAAAATTCTACTTTTTTGTACGGCCGTCAGCGTACAAAAAAGTACTTTTTTGTCCGCTCACGGCCGTACAAAAAAGTGGCGTCTGTGAAATCATACTTCAACATCATGAATTGATGTTAATAATGTCTACTTTTTTTGACGTTTGCGGAAAAAGTAATTTCTTAATCAGTACCTAATTTTTAACCAATAAAGACTACTTTTAATTAATAAAAACTATTTTTCAACCACTAAAAGCCTAATTTTTAATCAGTAAAATCCATTTTTAAGAGATAAAAATAATTCTTTAACAATTAAAACTGCCTGTTCAAGGTAACAAAATACTTTTTAACTGCAAGAAAAATACTGTTTAACCACTAAAAACC
The DNA here is from genome assembly GCA_927349885.1 of Psylliodes chrysocephalus. Lineage (NCBI taxonomy): Eukaryota > Metazoa > Arthropoda > Insecta > Coleoptera > Chrysomelidae > Psylliodes > Psylliodes chrysocephalus. The sequence continues at coordinate 13,202,977 of OV651829.1, forward strand.
TACTTTTTAACCATAAAAAACTACCTTTTAGTGAGTAAAATTTTACTTTCTAACCACTAAAATTAATAAAATCTAAAGAGTAAGTTTTTAGGGACTAAAAAATTATTCCAAAAAAGTGAATTTATTAACCGTAGCAAAGTACTTTGGCTGTCGCCTATTTTAATAAAGTTTTTTTTAAGGGTTAATACATTTTTTGCTACCATAGCAAAAAATTTCCCTCGGTGTATAATGTACAATCATAAAAATAATAACAAAAACAAAAAATAATTTAATAAACGGAGTCTGAAACTAGAAATACATTAAACATTAGTTGACGAAGTAGTTCGGGACAGTCAATTTTATAATTTAATAATTTGCAAAGAATGTAGATGGAATCTTGTGAGTAGGGTAGACGCCATCTCTAGCTTGCACCACAAATATCTGACAAATTTTTGCTGATTTTTTTCTAATGCCTGACTATGTACTTTATATCCAGAACTCCAAACAATGGACGCATATTCTAGCTTACTACGTACAAAAGCGTTAAAAATTGTACAAAGTGTTAGGCTCAGAGAACTGGTGTCCATTTCAAATGACAAAACCCAAATTTCTGTATGCTTCATTCTGAATAGTATTGAGATGTTCAATAAAGTTTAACTTAGCGTCGAAAAGAACACAAAGATCATTAAAATAAAGACATTTATTGATGTTAATATTGTTGACAGTGAAATTGTATTCAATCGGATTTAGTGTATGAGTGAAGCTGATAGAATCGCACTTAGACATGTTTAGTGGTAAGTTGTTAGAATAAACCAAAGGTTCAATTTATTTAAGTTCTACTGCATAATCAAACAGTCATCAATACTGGAGATTGATTTAAACAATTTTAAATCATCGGCATATAGTAGAGTATTACATGATAGGTTTTCAGTAATATCATTTACAAAAATGGAAAATGAGATGGTCCTAGATCTGAACCTTGAGGGACACCGGTAAAAGCTTTTATACAAATTGACTGAAAACCATGATATTCAACTTTCAATTTAGGATTATTCAAATAGGATTCCAAGAAACGCAGAAAAGACGTAGTGAGTCCAACAATGGAAAGCTTGTTCAAAAGTATACTATGATCAAGGCGATCGAAGGCCTTGGAAAAGTCCGTATATTATATAGCTTTAACCTGGCCACCCCTATCAAGGTTTTCCGCAACATATTGTGTAAAGCATGTAGCATTTAGAATTTTATAGGTTAAATACTTTGATAATTATCAATTGAAATATTATTAAAAGAAAGTAATCTTAATAAACCTACCTTCTAGAAAATAGTTTATTCTTGGGTATATTTAGCTTCTGCCTTTTTGTTTGAGATATATAAATAATTTTAGCATTTAGTTATCTTAAAAAGTTTCGTTTACAATAGATATCATGTTTATTTAAATAGGTAATAGGTAAACATACTCTGCCAATGTCCCCGAACTAAAACTAGTTCTGTGGTTAAAATGTGGCAATGTTCGTTTGTATATAATTTTAACATTTGGGGTGTCAGAATATTATATGAGTTGGCTGAAGGCTTCGAGAATCGATACCACCTTCATGGAACGACCGTACGATTTTTAGCAACCGTACAATTTTAGTGACGTGTTTTTAATTCTAGACATGTGATTGGTCAAAATTTTTAGTCGAAGGTCAGAATGTTTGAGAAGTTGCCTGTCTGTTTTGATAAGTCAAATATGTCAAGTCAAAAATGTCATTTCAGTTAAATTTTTCTTTTGTGATATGGATTATTATAAATAGCTAGTAGTAAAAAAGAGGGCATCTTATTTCTGCCAGTGTTCGTCTTGAAAGAAGTGATTTTCCATTTTCGGCCAGTGTTCGTCTTGATTAAGAAGGCCGTTGCCCCGTTTTAAGGGGATTATTTGCCTGTGTACGAGTAGAGCCTGTGGTTTAAGAAGGGTATTTTCATAACCGAAAAACCTTTAGTTAGGTGAGTTTTTTGACTTCTTTTTTTGAATTGCTACGTTCCCATTTGACCAGGTTTAAACGCAGTTATTTTAATAGGGTCCTATCTGGTTTCCGTTTTAACTTGAAGTAGCGGTAGATGTAAAAAAGCAGAGAGTTTGCAGTCGTAGTCATTTCTAACCTCCAACCCTTTTTTTTAAAGGTGAGTTGAATTTTTTTTACAAAAAAAACGTCTTTGTAAAGGTCATGATTGAGACATTCGTTTCTTTTCGTGATAGGGTCCTAGGATACAGTTAAAGACTCAATTAGGAGGAGAGCTTTTAGTATGTGGCTCAGAAATTTTAAGACTAAGGACATGGCCTCGCCGGTTTTTTGGTCTAACCACATCTTACAATTTATATCGGCCGCCATGTAGTAACACCCCAATTATCACCGCAATTGATGTCCAGGTCCAGAAGTAATCATATTTAGTTTCGTTTCATCCCCTGGGAACTGAAGAGTTATTTTTAGAAAACTTATGTATTTTTAAACTTGACATAACATGCCTCAATATTAAGCGCTTATGTAACTTCAACATATAGTGTACACCGAAAGTAACGTTACTGGAGGCCTATTTATATATCTTAATAGTATGGTTCAAACGGTAAATGTTTTTTTGTTTAACCATGTCCATATGATCTAGTTAGTTTTAAGTTTTTTTATGCTCTTTAGTGGGTTTTATTAAATATATTGTCACATTTTTATTAATAAGTATAATCTATTAAATTCACTATTTTATATCTAGAATTTTAAATGCCATAAGCAACTTGCTCATTATAGAAAGTCAACTCTACATTCCTCTTGATATTAATTTTTTATTTTTATTTGGGTATAAACCTTGGACATTAAAATGTAAAATATGTAAATATTAACTACTTCATATTTCTTATTTTTTTATTTGTTGATGGTATAACTAT